>PVHY01005790.1:0-79949 GCA_004024945.1 Uropsilus gracilis | reverse complement strand
CTACCTGGGAAGCTGAGGCTGGGGATTGCTTGAGTCTGTGGTACCCCAGGCAAGGTCAGCCTGCAGTTCCATGGGCAAAAATAGCAAGACCTAGTCTAAAAAAAAAAAAAAAAATACAAGGGGAAGGAAGAAGTAAAACAGGCTTTTTCTTTGTAATGTGATAATTCAGGAGCTGTTCCTGTAAGGCAGGAAAACAGAAAGAAGGATATCTAAAGAGATTTGGAACAAAGAAAGGAATGGAGATTCGGATTCGGATTCTGATTTGGGGTTCAGATTGGCCATTTTGTGGGATGGTCAGGGACTTTGCAGGATGAAGATGTGAGCCATGTGAGCTTGGTCATGTGGCCAAGGCCTGAGGCCTGCAGCCTTTGGCTGACCCAGGCTAGCAGCATGTGTGTTGAAGGCAGCTAAGGAGTTTGGAGATTTGAACTCCAGGTTGGAGTTTGTTTTGCTGAGTTTAACTTGTGTCTGGGAGAGGCCGTGCAAAAGTCAGGCCTGAAAAGAAAGTGAACTTTGCTGGTTCTGGTACGATACAGCTTTTTTCTACTACCTGGAGGAAGACAAGGAGATGGAAGAGTTGATGCACGCCAAAGGAGCAGCCAAAGGAAGATGTCTTCAAACATGTGGAGATGAACTCTGACTGATTGATGTTGGGGAGACGCTCAGGATTGAGAGACCGAGGATTTTTGGACAATCTGGGGAAAGGACTTTGGACAACGCTGAGAAAGGTTGTGGACAATGTTAATTTAGAGTTTTACTTATATGTTTCCTTTTGTGGTCATTAGGCAATCACTTTGTTTAGTAATAAATTAGTCTGCACTCTGAGAGTCTTGCTTTGGCTTGGGATTTTGGTGAGAAGGCTGGGGATGGTGGAAAGAACCCACGGAAGTTTAGAAGAGGGTAAACTGAGGCAAACTAGTCTAAAGTTTAAACTGTGTTTCCAAGTTTTTCTTTTTAGGTCTGAGAGAGGGGAAGAGAGCTGAGAGAAGCTGGTAGCTGATTTTTGCATACCAATAGTAGGTGAACAGTGAAACCACTAATGAAGTGTTTGGAGCCTGCTTCCTAGGGAGAAGCAGGCAGAGGTATTCTAGTTCAGGGTACAGTCTTTTTTTTTCTTTTCACCCAGTTTCACTTGGACTACAGGCGCATGCTACCATGCCCGGCCCATCACTGCAATTCAATGACTTTTTTTTTTTTTTTTTTTGAGACTAGGTCTTGCTATTTTTGCTCGTGGAACCACAGACTCAAGCAATCCCCAGCTTCAGCTTCCCAGGTACCTGGGATTACAGGTGTGCACCAACATGCCCAGCTATTTTTTGGGACTAGGTCTTGCTACATGCCTCCAGCGGGACTCGAACGATGCCTGGCCCCGGCCATGGCTTCCTAGGTTGCTACCTACAGGCATGTGCCACCGTGCCCAGCCTCATTTCAATGACTTCTTGCCCTCACCGTTTCCCACCTCCCAAGGGTGAGCTCTGCTCACGGTAAGCTCTGCGGCAGCCTCATTGTTCCTCTCTCAATGTTGGGTGGCACTTACCTGGGGTTTTGCGTGAGGGCACTACTTCCTTCAGTGAGGTGACCAACTGCTCTTTGCCCAGCTGCCCAGGACCTGAGACTGTGGTTCACAGCAGGCAGGCAGGGCCCAGTGTACAGGAGGCCCATGACCTGGTCCAGGATATTAACAGTCCGAGTCTGCCGCCTCAGTGGTGAGAGACACCTGAGCCCAGTCTCTTAGCTACCATTCTCAATCTAAAAGCTCTAGAAACCAAAGGTTTTTGAGTCTGTGGTGAACCTACTTGGTGCAAAACTAATGAGGCTATTTACAAGGTCTTGTGTATAGTGAGAAAGCTCATGTGCAGAAAAGCAGATAATGGAGAATGGCCAGTGCCTCGGGACTCCTGTGACAGGTTGCTGCTGCCACCATGAGTGACAATGGTGTTACATTTGCAGTAGCCAGATGAGGCCCCGAATCTACTCAAACCCCAGGGGTTGGTGCATTTTAAATGGGTATATTGGGCCGTGCATGGTGGCGCATGCCTGTAGGTGGCAGCCAAGGAAGCTGCGGCCGGGGCCAGGGATCGAGGTTCGAGTCCTGCTGGGGGCACATAGCAAGACCTAGTCCCCCCAAAATAGCTGGGCGTGGTGGTGTGCACCTGTAATCCCAGCTGCCTGGGAAGCTGAGGCTGGTGATTGCTTGAGTCTGTGGTACCCTGGGCAACATGAGCCTGAGGTTCCACAGGCAAAAATAGACCTAGTCTCAAAAATAAATAAATAAATAAATAGACAAACAATAAACAGGCATATAGTGTGGTGGGTGAATTTGACCTCAGTAAAGCTGTTTTGAAAAAGGGGGGAGGGGCACAAATGCTCTGAGAGGGGTGGGGAATGAAGACAAAAGTGCAATTGATTTTTTCCAGAAGTTGCAGCCCCTGGAGGCATATGCTGGAAATGGCTTTGGTTTAACATTTTAAAATCGCTGCTCTGAACTGCTCTGTGGCCAGTTCTCAGAGGCAGGTCTCTCCAGCTTCTGCGTGTCAGCTGCTTCCTGTTAAGGGAGTGGGATTTAAGGTTCAGGATTCTCCAGAAAAGCATAAGCAAGAGGGAATGTGTTTGCAGAAACTGGTTGGAAGGGACTGGCTCAGGTGATCATGGAGGCTGGCTAGTCTGGAGACTGAAGGGAAGGTAGGCAACTTCGACAGAGGAATAAATGACTGCAGTTCAGGTTGGAAGATGCACAGAATTCCCTCTTGCTGGATGGGGAGTGTGAGTGTCAGTGCTTTCATTATTTTTCTTGAGTCTATGTTGCCTGTGGTAGTCCCGATCCCACAAACTCAACCGGTCCCCAGCCTCAGCCTCCCAGGTAGCTGGAATTACAGGCGCCACCATGCCCAGCTGCTTTTATCGAGACCAGGTCTCACTATGTTGCCCTGGGTAGTCTCAAACCCGCAAACTCAAGGGATCCCTGGCCTCTTGCCTTCCAGCACGTGGATTACAGGTGCATGCCACCACACCCAGCTAGGCAGTGTCAGTCTTTTTTTTTTTTTTTTAGTTAAGCCTTCAGCTGACTGGATATGGCCCACCCACAATATGAAGAAGTCTGCTTTACTAAAAGTCCACTGCTTCAAATGCTAATCTTATCCCACACCAGCCTCACAGACATCCAAAATCAAGTATGACCATGGTCCAGCAAAGCTGGCACACCAAGCTAGCCACCCTTAAATTCCATTTTATTTCAAAACCCTCTCAACTTAAATCCCAAACTTCAACAATTCCACCTACCCACACCTGCACATTTTCTGGTTTTCAGAAACTCGTTCCACTCTTCCAAGCCTGGCTCCTCTAGCAGGTTACACCTCTGAGCAGAGTTGGGATCTCTCAGGGGGAAGTCGGGAGTGTGTGACCTTGCATACAAAGCACCTGGCACCCAGACAACTTAGCATGTCATTCACCCATGCTCATGACCTTGACAACTGAATCAAGCTTCCTATTGCAGCTTGTTGTCCCTACCAGGTGGCAAGTGCCAGCGGTAGTCAGCTTTAACAGGTCTCCACCCCCAAACTGAAGACATCTTCTGTATTTCGTTTATGGTTCTTGTCTGTTTATCACAAGTGGCACTGATTTTCTGTACAAAGTAATGACATCAATTCCAGTTTGTCAAGAAATTGACTTAGATATGTCACTAAGCTGAAAACCCAGCTCACTGCGTGATGCAAAATACTGTAATAGAGCACAAATTGGCTACAGGCATGAAAACTACTGAGGTCCTGACTTCATTTATTTTTGAGATTAGGTGTCACTATGTCTCGATCCCATGGACTCAAGTGATCCCAACCTCAGCCTCTCAGGTTGCTGGGATTACAGGCACGCCACTGCGCCCAGCTGCTTTTCCGAGACTAGGTTTCACTAGGTTGCCTAGGGTAGAACTCAAGCAATCCCTGGCCTCTTGCTTTCTAGCACTTGGACTACAGGCACATGCCACCACACCCAGCCTGACTTCCATTTAACATTGTCTTCTGCAGTGTAAGCCATGGAGTGTTTTGCCTATATTTTCCTCTATTTATTTTATTATTTCAGTCCTACATCCAAGACTTCTATCCAATTTCAGCTGGGTTTTGTACATGATGTGTAGTCCAGATTCATTTTTTTTAGATTCATTTTTTTACATGTACCAGTTCAATTTCCCAGCACCATTTACTGAAGAGATTATCCTTGTTCCAATGTTTATTTTCTGCTCCATAGATTAGTGACCATGTGTGGGGCTTTACTTCTGGGCTTTCAACTGTTCCATGGTCTCTGTGTCTATTTTTGTCCCATACCATACATCTACAGAAGCAAAGAAAATGAAGAAAAACAAATAGCTGGGATCACATCAAACCAAAAAGCTTCTGTAACAGCGAAAGACAATAACCAAAACAAAAGGATGCCTGACTGAATGGGGGAAAAAAAATTGCCCTTCATTTAACTGGTAAGGGTCTGATATCAAAGATCTACAAAGAACTCTCATGAATCAACAAAAACAAAGCAAAAAGCCCAGTCAAAAAATGGGCAGAAGAGCTTAAAAGATACTTCTCCAAAGAGGAAATACAAATGGCCAACAGGCATATGAAAAAGTGCTCAACATCACTTATAATCTTGGAAATGTAAACCAAAACCACAATGATACTACCTCACAATGGTAAGAATGGTCCACATTAAACAAACAAACAAACGAAACTGCAACAAGTGCTGACTAGGATATAGAGAAAAAGAAACATTTTTACAACGCCTGGTGGGAGTGCAAATTGATCCAGCCACTATGGAAAGCTGTGTGGAGAACCCTCAAACTACTGAAATTGGAACTACCATTTGATTCAGCAATTCCACTTCTGGGAATCTACCTATAGGACATCAAAACACTAATTCTAAAGGAAACCTGCACTGCTATGTTTATTGCAGCACTACTTACAATAGCCAGGACACAGAAACAGCCCAAATGCCCAAAAACAGACAAATGGATCAAAAAGTTGTGGTAGGAGGGAGGCATTCCTAGGGGATATCAACAACCATACAATGATGACCAATGTTTTAAGACACTTTAATGAATTTGTAGTATATACACACAGTGAAATTATTAGTCAGCAATCAAAACAGACAAACATGTCATCATGTCATTTACAGCAACATGGATGGAGCTAGAAGGAATCATGCTAGGGAACAGAAGGCAGAAAAAAAAAGATAAATACATGTGGGATATAGGGAAAACAAACAAAGGACAAGAAAAAGCTAAAATTAACAAACTGATCAACAGAACTGAAGCAAGGAAGGAAGGACGAAATCAGGGGAGGGATGAGCACAAGTGACTAGGATGATGGTTCATGGGTGAGATGGTAGGAGAATCTTGGGATAGACCACAATGTAAGACATTACACGTAATCAAGAAAAAGGTGAAAATAAAGTTGTCCTCTTCTAGAAGTCCGCTGGGCTGTGGACACAGCCTCTCTCAGGCTGGGGGGCTCCCTGACTTCATGGGTCCTGTCAGTCAGAGGGGAAGTCAGTCCCTTGTCCTTTTGTTGGAACTCAGTCTCTGTCACCCAAGTCACCTCAGGCAGAAAGCAGCTCTCCAGGCCCGCTTCTAGAGTAGGGTGTGTGGGCCACCATCATGGCTCATCTCTGAGACATCGTGAACTTTCTGAAGAGTAACTGTCATACAACTTTATTCTAAAACGCAAAGCTTACATTAAACTCTGTCTCCAGAGCCCAGAGGACTCACATCCTGCTCTTTCCTTCACTTGGGGAACATTCTCGGGAGCACGTGGTGGATAGGGGGAAATACTGTTTCCCGCTCTAGGGCCAGGTCAGGCTGCTGGAAAAGTGAGAGCACATGGGCTAGGCACCTGGCGTGCAGACATGCCTTAACACATATGGCCTTGCAGGATCAAAGGCCTGGCCTCCTTAAGGTTCTCCAATTCCCTCCTTCAGCTCCATCATTCCCATTCAAAACCACAGGTTTGGCAGGCAAATGCCTTAAGTTTGCCTAAGAGGTAAAACCAGTCACATCTGACCTCTTCGCTGAATACTGGGCAACTTGCCGAGTGCCACCTCCACTTGCTGTTCCTGCCTCCATCATACCTGACACCCCACCTGTCAGCCCCACCTCCACCCTCCCTGGGTTACCCACCCTCACAACTGAAGCATGGTCCACCAGCCTTGTCCTCGAATGCCAGCAGGGAGCAGCTGCTCTGCCTTTTTTTGATTCAGCCACGACCATGCACCTGCACAGGTGGACTACGAAGATGAGCCAGAGCCTGTTCATCAGCTGGCAGGCTGGCACCACAGCTGGAGATGACAGAGGGGACTGGTGAGTAGCAACGAAGGCGGTGTCTACTCTTGACGGGGACACCCTCTTGTCTTTGAGAGTAAGGTGATGTCGGGCAGGCCCCCTCTACTCTCAAAGAGTAAGGAGGGGGAGGCTGAGCCCCTGGAACAGTCAGGGCAGCTCGGGTGCCCGGGGCCCGACCTCGTGTCTGGGGCAGGCGCCGAGCGGCCCCTGTAAGCAACACTGGAAAGCACGACTGGCCATGCTGAAACATGTGGACCCCCTCGGGTGGGGGGGGTTGTCAATGAGGAGAGCGCCCCCAAGTCTGACTGTGGTTAGGCGAAGGCCCAGGGAGTTGGTAGGGGTTAAGGAAGACTGAGGAGGAACATGGTCGCTGAGGGGATGGAGCTGATTTAAGCACTAGGCAAAAAGCAAAACCACTTCTTAATTTTTTAAATCAAACACTTTATTTCCACATAACAAGCGCAAAAAACTCCCAAACACTTTAACAATACAATTAACGCAGTTATGAAGTCAATTATATACTACTCAAAGCCCCAAAAGGTCAATCAGCTTAATGTTCCAAACATTTCCAGACGTGGTTTTTCAAAGCTACCTTTGGTTTTTGGAAAAACCAGTATGGAAGTCAAGATCCACTGAATGCACAGAACAACGTTTGCTCGGATTAAGGTGTCCGACATGAGCTTACACCTGGCAAGTTGGAGCACGATGTGAAGTCACACTGAGATACACACACAGGTTTGCCCCAGAGCTCCTGCGGTGAGGAGCGAGGGCTGTGAGGGGGGAGAAAAAGGCCAGTCCAGGTTGTGGCATTTCCCATTTTGTAACAGAGGTATGAGAGTTACACTAGAACACTGTCGAGTCATTAAGCTTCATGTTCCATGGTCTCTGGCTGAGGCTTGAGATGGGCACAAATGGTGGGGAAGATGAAGTCACAGAAGAGCTCTGAGCATTAAGATCCCAAAGACGCTCAAAGAGGGTAGGAAGGAGCAAGCTACAGTTTCCCATTGTTCTCACATTGTTTCAGGGTGAAATTGTGGATAAGTTCAGATAAAATGTTCCAATATTTGCTTAGATTTGTAATCAGTTGCTCTATGAGGACCACTCATACATAGCAACTCTGAAACTTTCATTATAAAAAAGAGCATACAAATAAATTCACAAAAGAGAGACAATTAATGTTGAGCAGCCAAAAAGTCATGGTTTATTATATCTGAAGAAATTTCATAATTCAAACACAACCAAACTGTACATTTTACAATCACATTCTATTTGTAAACAGTTAAAAGCCACTGACTTCTTTTGCATCATAGGACACAAACGTTAGAATCAAGGCAATGAAATGATGGCAAATTCTGTACTGTTAAAATTTTTACCCTTGTTTAGTCTCTCTCCTTTGACTAAGCAAGCATTATAATACCATTTGCGGGCAAAAATAAAAGGGGGAAGGAGCAAGAAAAAAAGAAATCTAAAAATGGTGTAACTCGTTAGTTTGCAACAACATTTAAAATTTTCCTTATACAACGAACAATTCTGTAAGCCCAATACCTTGGTTACAGTATGCATAGTTACTGATTTCGGCTTTAAGGTACAACAGTTAAACATGAACACAGTCACAAGAGAGCAGAGACATATAGAGCCACTTGATGGGATTACAAAAAATTATCACCTATTGATTATTAGCAAACCATCATCACTCACTAATAAAAAGACAGCATCTGAAAGCAGAATGTCAAACTCCAGCTTTAAGCATTTTTTTGTTTTTTCTTTTTTTCTTTTTTGGCAGAGAAAAATCTTTTAACAGAGCAATATGTAGTATCAGTGCTAAAAGTCGAGGGTTTTCTTTTTTACCTATAAGAAACTACAAGGAGTATTTTTTTTGTTTTTTGTGGGTTTTTTTGTTTTGTTGTTTTTTTTTTTTTTTTTTTTTTTTTTTTTTTTTTTTTTTTTTTTTTTTTTTTTTTTTTTTTTTTTTTTACTGGGGAACTGGTTTTCCTGAGAACCATGCTCTTTGATCTAGGACAGGAATAGAAAACAAAAGAACATGGCCAAATGCTGCTCCTTTTCCCAGAGATAGAAAGCATCTTTTAAATCATCCTCCTTTTTTTTTTGTCTTTTAAATTTTTTTAAATGATGGAAGAGTAAACATTTTTTTTTCTCAAAAAACAAACAAAAAAATCTGTAAACAAGAAGGCTCAACGTGGAAACCTTCAAAACAAAATGGAAAGCCTATTCAAAGTGCAGGGCCCGTCCTGGGTGGCAGGTGGGCTGCAAGTCACAGCTGTGGCCACAGTTTTTCAAACTGCAGAGCGAAATTCTTTAGTTTTACATCATGAAAAAAACTGGTGCAATACTTTCATTTATAGTCCTAAGTCAGTATCCTAACTAGATCTCTTAACTCCACAATACCACAGGAAGGTAGGCAGACGTCAAGGCATAGTAGAGAGCGCACACCTTTAAGAGCATCCTTGAGTAAACATTTACACTGGAACAGCTGCCCCCCCCATATTGCCGATTAGACGGAGAGAACATCATTCAGTGCAAAGTTAAAAGCTCATACATTATCAGCCCAAAAAATGGTTTTGCAAAAATAATATTAAAAAAAAAAAAAGAGGGGGCTGTGTGGATGGGGGGAGGGGGGAAAAGAACCCAGAGGCTAAACATGATGGATATACACGAGTGAGCTCGTTAGATACGGCGTAGCATGTATGGCGCTGTTTGGGAGTGTGATAGATAGATACCTTTTCACATTATAATATTGGCCTGCATGATTCAAGTATTCAAACTGATATGTTTCGGGGAAAACAAAGTGGAAAATGTGCAGAGAATAGCTGTTCCCACAGGTGGCCCCTGGCTGCAGGCGGCGAGCCCAACTTAGTGCTCCTTTCTTTCGCATCTTGAGGTCACAGTTCGTGAGTTGCATCTACACTGTTACATGGACTCTCCACCCCCACCCAGGTGGTCAACAGAAAGAAAAGCGTTAATGGGGGATGGGCTGCTAATTCCCCGGGGGTCGCTGCTGCTGGGAGGACCCCACAGGCTTGTGGAATAATGTGGGGTCCCCCAGAGTGAAGTGCCGTGAAGGTCTCCACAGTTAGTTCCCGACAGCCCAGCACCATTCCAGTGATTGAGATCGGTCCGGCTGGAGAATGAGTGGGAGCAGTCAAGGGAGCCCAGCCGGCTCTGGCTGGACCCGAGAGACTGCCAGCCGGGAGAAGGGGTCAGAGACTGACTTTGTGCAAAGAAACGACTGATCTCCTCTTCACTGGCAAACTCAGCAAGAATAGTAGTGTTCCCCAATACACACCTGAGGAGAGAGACACAAGTGGGCCGGGTGAAGACTCGGGGTCTACAAGGGCTCTGGCCAACTGGAAAGTGAGGGAGGAACTAAAGTCTCTGCTGAAATAGTGGGAAGAGGGGCAAACACAGCAGTCCCAGACAGCGCTCACTCTGCGAGTGTACCCGTGGCAGCGCAGGGCGGGTGACAGGCCGGGGCTAGGCTGCACTGCCCAGCGCCAAGAGGAAACCTCTCCTGGGTGCCCATGTAGAGCACTTTTGTCTCCTAGGGGCAATTTAAGGGGTTTTTCTAGAGCCACCGTGACCCGGGGGGGTGGGGGAGAGATGCGCCTCTGAGCAGTGACCTGGGAATCCAAGACATAGGGAGGCTGTCGCTGGGCCAAAACTCTGCTGACACTGGGGTGTGGGTCATCTCTCCCTCCCTTTCCCCCTCCTCTCTCTCTCTCTCTCTCTCTCTCTCTCACACACACACACACACACAGACATACACATTCACACACTCCCCTCTCCCTCTGGACTGCCCGAAAGCACTTCCCAGGTGCCACGTACAGAATGGGCAACTTACATGTGCAGAGACTTTTGTGCCTTCACTACCTCTTCTTTTGAATTGTAACGGACCAAAGCATTTCCATGCGGGAGGTTCAGGTGGAATGTTATCAGTGGGCCGTGCTGCATGCACAGAGTGCGCAGAGTGGAGCCATCAATCTAGGAGGGAGAAGGGCGCTGTTAGGTGCAGGGTCACGAGGTCTATCCGGGAGGCAGTCCCGGGCTGGGACTTTGTTCCTATTTCTCTTGCCCACACTTGACTCCTGTACCATTCTGCACTGGGACTCACTACTTGATGGGGTACAGTGCCCCTCCTCCCCACCTCCGGTGGTCCCAGAGCCGTACCTCTGTGGCCTCTAGACTCCTGGACATTCCCCAGATCCCCAATTCCTTAGCCATTGCCCCTGCTGTAGCTTCAGGTCTTCTCTCTTCCCTGCCCTGAGGATGGGCTCCACCAAGGCACTGCTCCCTGGGGAGAGGGGCGGGCTCTTAGCATCCAGCCTCCGGAGGAGGGGCAGTCCAGGGCTTCTCAAAGGGCAGGACAAGGACCAAATGCATCAGGTTCATCTGAATGCCCTTATGAAATTGCAGGCCGTCAATCCTAGCCCAGATCTACGAACCTGGATCTTCGGTTCGCTCCCACGCACAGCTCACAGTGGGAAAATCCAGTGGCTCATCTACAGCCCAGCTGAGGCATCGGAACTGTCTGCGCTCTCCTCTGCCCAGCCTGGATCTCTCCCTAGCCCACCTGGTGGGCCTGGGTAGCCCTGACCTCACACTCAGTGGAACCTGGAAACCTGTGCACCCACGCTGCCTGTGTAGTCATCCGAACAGGAACCCCGGTGTTCTCACCTGAGGTGTAAGGTTTTTTAGAACAAGCCAATTTGTTATTCTCCCTGAGCTGCTCTCACCCCAGCTGGAACCTGGATGAAGAAGGAAAAGGGCAAGTCAGTCTTCCACCAGGTTGCCGGAACGGCCATCGAGGGTAAACAAGTCAGTCGAATCGCAGCTGCTCAGCTGCGGCTGGTGTCCCGTTTTCCCTCCTCCCCGCTGCACTGCTCCACACCAGACACCTTCCCCTCGGCCCAGCACACCAGGCACACCAGCCCTCACACCACTGACAGGCCAGCGAGCCCCCAGAGGCTCACCGAAACCATTCATTTCTGATCTGTTACCCTTTTCTGACTGGAAGTGAGACAGTTTGGTAAAAATCTGGGGCAGGGTAGAGTGAAGGAGAAAGACCAAATTTACTGGAGCTAAATCCATGGCTGTGCACGTGTGCTGCGGGGGGCGGGGAGGGACATGACGCCGGCACAAACTTGGCACTGGCGGGGGAGCCCTGGACGCAGGGTGCCAGCACAGCCCTCCTTTACTCCTGAACGTGCCCGCGTGAAGGACACATTCAGTGACTGCTCCGAGTGCAGGCTGTGCTCCACAGCACCTGGCGTTATTTGGAGGCTGCCACAGGCACAACCTGACTACACCTCCTCAGGAGAGCCTGGAGGAACAACTCAGAGAAAGCAGAGCCCCGTTCCACATACTTTACCGCCAACCGCGGTGCCCCTTAGACAGACCAGGCTACCCACACGGAAATCACAAGGGGAACAAGGCAGCGAGGAGGCCTGTTGCAGCTGTCCTCCTGTGTCACAGAGCTAGGGCTGGTCAGTTTAGAGCTCTGCTCTCAGCCAGGCTGCTGGGGTTGATTCGATTCAGCGAGGAAGCTACAGAAACCACCTGGCGTATTCCACTCACCTGGGGTGTACCTGGCGTCAGAATTTCCCCATCCTCCTCCACCGACACGCAGGGGAGAATTATCCCACGCAGACAAGGGTGGCTTCTGACCAGTCAGTCCCGGAGGAGGGCGGGACGGAGCAGTGATGTTTTTAGGTGGCAAAGGGACCTTCCACAGCTCATGCGCCAGAGAGGTGTTTGTAACTGAACCAGGAGACCATGTCAATTTGGAATCACTATTTCTGGCTACTCAAAAGGGGGGAAACGGAAGGGGAGGGGGGGGGGAAGAGAATGCTTTCAAAAAGGGGAATATTAAAATATTTATCCACTGTCCCATTAAAAGCAAATCAAGCAAAAATAAAGCTCCATTTAAACTCTCAAATAAAACTAAACTTTCAAAAAATATATATGTAAAAGGTCTAAGAGCGAGGAGCTGCTCTCCTGCCTCGGAACACTCAAGACCATATATCTGATATGAGTCGCTTGAAAATAGGTAAGATTCTTAGTGAAAACAGCACTTTGAAATCAAAGCAAAACCAAGATCCACTGCTTGACTGCTTCTAGAAGCAAGCAGGACCCCTCAGCTTAACAACCACAGGAAGTCCACCCACGCAGGAACCTGGCAAACAGCCTGGGAAAGGATCCTGAAATAACCCCTGCTCACGAGCAGTGCGGCAGAACTTCCCTTGGTACCTCTGTGCCTGGCACAGGGCTGCTGGGCACCACCTTCTCCAGCCCTGACACCTTCTGCCAGGACTCAGCAAGGGGAAGGAAGCAAGTTGGCCATGGGGCCAGTGCAGGGCCGGACAGCACAATGCCCGACGCGTGAGGCGGGCAGGACTCGGGACAGAGCTACTGCCAAGATAATGCTACAGAAAATGAGCACGAGAAGATGGAAAATGTTAGGATTTCCATCACTCAACTATCTTTCTAGTGGATCCACACAGTGCAGGTCCTTTCCACCAGCTCGCAGCAGAGAGGTCACACCAGGTCACCACTCAGGTGTGAGCACAGTGTCCGCTGTCGGTGGGCCAACACCGCTGTGATGCTCATGTGGCATCACTTGTGCAGCAGTTCAAAGTCCATACTTACTGCTTTATGAAAGATTTGGTTTGCAAAGGATTGCAAAGTAAAGAAATAAAAGGAGTTTACAGCAGGGATTTTGAGAAGTTCTTTGAATGAAAACTACATTCAATAACCACAATAACCAAACGGACAAGATGAGAGCGGATGGTTTCTGCGAAGACCCGAGCCTACCTGAAGTGCTTTGTGCTGTACTGCTGAGGGGAACGTTGTAGTTGGAGGCACGAATGGATGACCAGGCACTAGTTGAAGGCAGCGTGGTGTTCAAGGATGAGGATGACCCTGCAGGGGAAAGAGCTGAGCTAGTCACACCCAGAGCACAAGACATAGCACTGAGAAGACGCAAACACCTCAGGGAGACTCTTGACTCAGCAGCACACAGAGGTAAGCGCAGTCACGGGTGGTGCCCAAGACTGAATCCACCTTAAAACAGCCTTCAAGGAACAACATGACAACAGAGCCTCCTCACTGCTGTTACCATGATTCAAGAGACCCATCCTCCCGTCTGCCGGTCGATAAGCTCCTGGGAGAGTCTGCTCCAAGGAGAGATGCTGAGACCACACCCGGCTCTACCTCACACACTGGGTTCGAAAAGGATCTCACTGCCCTCTAGCTCCTCTCTCTGCATTGCAGGGTTCATAACTGGACACTTCGCCAAGGTACAGTGGCACTGCCAGTCAGCAGGCTTCCATGCTTCACCCCATCTTCGATGCTAAAGCCTAGCCTTTGTTGTCACTTTTTCTAAAATCCCCCCCGACCACTACTCCCGTTAGGCTTGAGATTTCAACCACCACCCAGATCACCTTAACAGCCTGCCACTGTTCTCCCACGCTAACCCTTTCTAAAGATTCACCACAGTCAGATTGCCCCATCTTAAATGCCGGCTCTTCCACTCAAAACCATCAATGCTTATGCCTTTTAATACCAGACCCAAACTCCTCTTCTGACTTTCAGAAGCTTTGACAGACAAGAAGTCTGTGTTTTACAAGTCAACAGATTTTCTCACTAACTACCAGGTTATGAGGAGGTTGGGTATGTAACTTTTGTCTCTCTTTTCGCCTGTGAAAGTATGGTGTTTAACTACTTGGACATACTTGTCTGCTAAATTTAGCCAAGTTAGAAAGATGAAAATTTTTTCTTCCAATTGTGACATGGCAAACTCTGTTTAGCAAATGCTATATTTAATGTAAAATGGTGACTGGTTTACATTTTCTTTATGAAGTTAAAAGCTAGATATGAGAATGAACCTCACAAAATTATTTTCCTTCTTTGCATTCACCTTGCTCCCATGCATACATGGAAAACCTTTAGTTCCCGGGGTGATAATAGCCATATGGTAGGTCAGTGGGAACTGACTGGATAACCAAAAAAACAGTACTCCCGGACGGTACAGACCCGCAGACCCAGACATGAACATACCACTGTTCCTGTCCCTGAGGTGGTCGACTTCCCGCACAGTATTAATTGAAAGATTGTTTATGACACTGCCAGGAGTGACGTAAGGGTCAGTTTCAGGGTCAATGTTTGGATAACCTTTCCATGGTTCACCAGGGCGAAATTCTGGAAATGAAAATTAGCTCCGGCTTAGTAACAATTTAAAAACGCATTATTAAATATCCACAACTTATATGCTTGTACTGATGCAATTCTCAAATATTTTCCAGTTAATAAATATTTTCCAGTATCCGAAGAGGCTAAGTCAGAAACACAGTAGCATCTTAAAGTGCTTCAGTACAAATCACAAAGCCACAGCAGCTGAGGAGGACAGAGCAGGCTTCAGGTGCATCCCTAGTGATTTCTCAGTGCAATGGAAATGCTGCCAAGTTGCTCCGGTTTCTGCCTCCTTCATGCCAGTTAGCAGAGCTGCCCCCGCCCCTCCCACCTTCACGGCTTGCAGGCAAGGCACTGGCAGCAAGGCCCTGTGCTCAACATTTCACATGTCACTTTGCCTTCTTGCTTATCTTCAGCATGGAGAACAGTCCATCACACGGAACTGGATTAAACACTAAGCTGACAGGTTAAAAAAAAAAAACAAAAAACTTAATGGAAACAAGCTGTGAGGGAAGCAGCTGTCAGAATCTTACCTGGTGGCCAGTTAACACTGCTAGAGCCGTTAGGCGATTTGGCACGTGGCCAGCCATCTCCTATTGAACCTGGAGGACTGGCTGGTGAAGTACTGCTGTTCATAAAGTCATAGGGAACAAATGGAGACTCTTCCAGCCTGAAACCACTTGAAATAGCACCTAAAGAGAGAAAAATGATAGTTAAATGTAAGCAAAGTATACTATGACACTTCATTCTTGCAGCTTCTCAAATATGGTAAGAAAGATGTCTCTGTTAGCTCTGTGAGTTTCAGAGCATGTTCTGCAGGTTACTGGAGATGCCAGGAGGAAAGAAGACCCTGTGCTCGCCCACAGGTTTCAATCATCTTTGATGCTGAGAGTTGAAAACACAAAGTTGGTTTTAAGACTATAAACGATCGTAATATGAAAAAGTGACTGGAACATCAGCACAAAGTTATTCCCAATTCATTAAACACCCTTGTGTATTGTGGCCTAAATTGAGAACACACATAATGAACTGGAGCTGGGGACGTCAGGGTGGGTGTGGGGGTGGGAGCATGGTGAGTGTAGAGTACTGTGGGGAAGTGTAGGCAAAACACCGACTGTCAGTGCACGTCACACTTGATGAAGGCGTGTCTGAGCCTGGGAAACTGCTATGCCAACAAAACAGCACTTCCTACGTTTAAAGGGATCCTGGATAAAAATACGACATTTCAAAATAGTGAGGGTAGTGAATATGACAGGTGGGCTGGCAGTTTTGGTATCTCTCCTGAATATATAGTCAGATACTGACTATTTTTATAAAGAAAAATAAGAAATCAGCTGGGTACGGTGGTGTGTACTTGTAATCCCAGTGCTGGGAGGCTGAGGCCAGGATTTGCTTGAGTCCATGGGTTCGAGACTACCCCCGGCAACAAAGCGAGATCTAGTCTCTAAAAAAAATAGCCAGGTGTGGTGGCATGTGCCTGTAATCCCAGCTACCTGGGAGGCAGAGGCTAGGGATTATTTGAGTCTATTGGTTTGGGACTACCCCAGGCAACATAGTGAGACCTAGCCTCTTAAAAAAAAAAAAAAAAAGTCAAAATATTAATAACAGGAACAGAATTACCTCTATTTTTGTAATAGAAAAAGAAAAATAATGCAAAGCATGGCTAAAGTGATTCTAAATCTTCTAAGATGAGGAAGAGTTGCAGAGTTAGAAGTCGTTTCAACAGAAAATGACAGTATAAACAACTGGAGGCTGATTGTGAAAAGAAAAAGCATTTTCATTAAACATTAAAAGATTTAAAAAACCAATACTATAAGATTTAAAATTTAGAGATTTCTTTTACAGAGATATGAAACTAGACTGTTGTGTTTCTTTCAGGAGAAAATCAAAAGGCCAACTAGATCAAGATATATTATGAAGCTACTTTTACAAGGCAAAAAGTAATTGCAGGAATGAAGAATAAAAGCAATCAAACAAGAATTCTGATCAAACGGTCTTGATTTTTAAGTGGTGAAAAGCCAGGTAATATCAAAATAACATCTATGAAAGGACAGTCTTGAGTTGGTTAAGATTAGTCACACCCACACTTGAAGTTAAAAAGATGCAAATGTTGAGGGGAGGGAGAGGAACAGATAAAACAAAGAGGAAAGAATGACAAAAGATAGTTTCAGAATGTTAACTTATAGTTTCAGGATGGCAAAACTAAAGTAAAAAAGCAGTGGCCTTTTATTGTAAAAAGGAAAATGTTACTAGACTATGTTCAATAGCTTGCTATGTATGTGAAAATGAAAATATTTATTGCTAAGCTAATTACTGAAATTAAAAATTGGAAGCTCATTCCAGATTTTGTAGAAAGTAGTCTATGTGATAAAATGCAGAGCAACAAATTATATAAAGTTTTTAAAAGGTAGAATACAACTACAGAATTAAAAATAATAAGGTTAAACAAAATTAATTTATGAGTTGAATTGAATAAAAAACAAACACCCTAATTAGACTGCTTATAAGATAACCACCTTCACCCATTGCCTAAATATCAGGTGGCAGGCAACCAGGTAAGCGTGTACCTCACTCAATCCTATCAACAATCCTTTAGTGTATTATTTTCATTTTTCAGAGGCACACACTGAAGTTTAGCACTGGGACTGAATCCCAAGTGTATCTGACTTCATAATCTAAGCCACGAGACGACGCCCCCTTTACACATCAGTATGCCCTGCAAGCAGTGAACACTTGGGGCTGACAACAACAGCAGTAAAAGCCAGACAGTATTTCATTTTCACGAGAAGAGGTGTAGATACACAAAACCGGGAAAAATCCACTGTCACCTGAGAAGACAGTTAAACATAGGGCAGAAATATTTTTCTGGTCTCCATTTCTCTTGTCCCAGCCATTCTTTCCCACATTTCTTCACCACTCCAGGATTCTTTCTGTTCATGCTCCCTCACTCTGGGCTAAAATCACACAGGTCCAGGTTGGAAACATTTTTATGAATATGTAACCACCTTCTGAAACAGATTTTCTTCTGAATACAAGCCTTCTATTTCTAATTTCTTGCTAGGCTTTTCTGTGTTCAGTTAACATGCAAATACTACATCCAACAATACTAAAATCAACTTATGATCTGTTGCATTTGATTCCTGCTTCTCTCTACCATTAAAATACACTGTCACCCATTTCTCCTTTACCTAGCAAACAAGTGGTGCATTGGGGCTACAAAGCAAGCAGTGTGGGCACTCTCCATTAGGAGGTCATGTCTTGGGTAGGAGAGAGGTCTCAGTGGATATGTACACAAGACAGAGATACACAATGGGGTGCTATGGAAGCACAAAGTGGGGAGGCTACGTGGAAATGACTCTTTACAGAGGCCAGTCTTAAATATCAAAGATTATACTGAAGGAGGCTAGAGGCATGGAAGACATGTTACAGATAAATATATAGTGGCAGAAGGAGTTAAACTAGTTTCTAAGCCCTTTTGCCCTTAATTCTAACACTGTTCAATGCATTCCTTCCTCGAGTGTTCATTTCCTTCTTTTGCTCTGGCTTTCATGCCTTTAGATAGCCACCATTTTTCATGTTTACAATGGTCTGTGGCAAAAAGTTTCCTGTGAGCTGCTTCATAACTACTGTTTCAACTTTACTTTCCTCCTTTCTTGCTAAAACTTTACCTCCAGACTTGTCCACCATGCAACAAAATCACCTGTCTTTGGGATTTTCCATGTTTCATTTGCTTTCTCATTCTTTCTCTACTCATTGGCTTGAAGACTCAGTTCAGGACAAGTCTCTCTATAAAATAAAGCCTTTCCAGACCTGCCATACCCAAACCATTATTACACCACTTGTATTGTTATACTTGTTAACTATTAGAGCACTACCAGTGTATGAAAGCTGTTTACATGTTCATTTTTCCTATCAAAGAAAGAGTTCCTGCAGGACAAGTATTTTCATTTGCTTATATGCAATTGTGTGTGTACATATGGATCTATGAATGCTAGTTGCTTACATGTGCTAGGTAACAATATAAAAATGACACATCTAAAAAAAAATCAACTGATAAGACAATATTGAATCTATGAGATACGAATAGCAAAATATACTTTAAAATGTCAATATTAAAGAAACTCATTACAAATAAAACTGTGGGAGCTTTTAAATACCCTACTACACATTAAATATTAATAAGTAGGAAGTTAGGACAACAAATCCCATTAAAAGGGGGAAGACTTTTTTTTAAAATGTACTACCTGATTACTACTTTTACAGCAGCAAATAAAGGCTATTTTTTCGATTCTGAGTTTTTAAGATTAGTAAGTACTTTTTAAAAATGAGTAAAGGTTCTAGGAGTATCTAGCTTTGAATACATATGAATATGGCTTTGATATATATTTAAAGCCAAAAGAGGCTTTAGTATCACACTTTTTTTAAAAGTAAAAATGTTAGACTATATTTATACCATGTTTGCTGGAGTTTTGATCCAAAGATGTGTTCACAGAAATGCTGTCCACTGTAGTCCACTTCCTTAGTCTTGACTGTGGCTCTTTAATACTGTTCATGTCCATATTTACATTCAAGTTTGAGTTCAAGCCTTAAAAAATACAACAGTAATTTAAAAGGTCATTTCATTAAAACACAGTCCTTTTCTGGAACCATTTTCTAGAAAAACATGCAACTAATCTCCAACCTTCAATTTCCAATCTCGCCTAATGCTCCTGCATAAATTCCAGAATGCAAATGTGGCATAGCCAAGTGATTACACAAATGCCAGGAAGGAGGAAGAGATACTCTGGGCTCCTGGCCAAGGCCACGCAGAACAATGTTCTCAGAAGGAGTAACAGCGAGGATATCCGCAGAGCAACAAGAGACTTGTGAAACGCTAGTGAACACACCATGATACAACGCTTTCAAACCATGAAAATGTTAATACTATGACTGCACTAACTGGAAACTATTCATATAATTTTGATTATTTTTACCTTTGTCAATGACATGCATCGAATTTATATGCTCCCTTGGAACAAGGATGGCCATTTCTATCTTAGATATACTGTGGTAAGAAAATGGACCATTTAAGTCAGTGTTTCTTAAAAAGTGATCCAGGGTCCACCAACATAAGAATTACATGAGATGCTTGTCAAGTCTCCTGTGAAGTGGCAATCTTTAACACACACCCAACTTTGATCTTAAAGTTTCAAAACAAATAGTTTTAAATCCACACTCTCACATGACGAGGGGCCATGATATTAGGTCAAACTTAAAAAAGACTTTAATAATATGAATTCGCTAGTATCAGCTTCATTTTTGCTGAGAGAAATTACATTTGGTGCTCTCAGAACCATCAACTAGATGTAAGCCAGCAAATTTTTCCTGAAAAGGTCCAGATAAAATTATCCTAAATTCTACAGGCCAAACAGCCCCAGGGTGTATAAATAACAACTGTTTTGCAGCACAAAAGCAGTCAATAAGTCATAAAGAATGCATTAACATAAGGGCATGACAATGTTCGAATGAAACTTTCCAAATTCGGCCAACAGAATGTAGACTTAGACCACCACACCAGTCTCTGCATAGGCTGTCTTAATCGGGGAAAAAAAATATTACTTGTTGTGAAGGCAACCAGGATAGGAAATTACTTATTTAGAAAAATTATCACTTCATTGTCCCAATTTAATGTCAAGTATGTCATCAATGTATCAATAATTATTTATAAATACTTAGACAATTATATTTTCAGGTTCTGAAAACCACAAATGTGACAACGCCAGTCATTTCCCCAAAGCAGCACAGCTCAAATCTTCTCTATTGTGCTGTCTCCAGCAAAGGTGACCCAGCCCTTCCCTCTCCTCATAGCCAGCATCATGCAAGCTGAATCTTAGCAAAAAATATCTTTATTCTAACCCACTTTTAATGAGCACGGTATTTTTGGAATAGTGTGATTTTCCTGAATGGAATCCTTCCATGAAACATGCAGGCAGACTTCAGCAAGAAGAGGACATGGTAATCCAGATGGGAAACAGCTAAAAACCAGAGTGGCTTTCACGAGGGCAACCCATGGAAGGACACAAGCCTATGGCAGCTGAGCGTTGGTTGAATGTGCTGGCCACACAGGAACCCACCTAGAGGAAAATTGCTGAAAGCATTTATTGGTGATGGCCCTTTTTGCAGCTCAGGTGTAGTGTGGGGCATGACGTTGTCAAGGAAAGACTTCATGGCTGGCTGATGGAGTGACTGCTGCTGAGATGGCGGAGTCTGTTGCTTTACCAACAGGTTTGGATCAAGTTGACGAGATTGCTGCATCATTTGCTGCTGCACACTAAGAGGTCGACCCTTAAAACAAGAAAATGGGAACAATCATGAGAAAATGTCTCTTTAGAGCCCCACAGACTCCCCTTCATTCTTCAGTTCACTTCCTTCTCGGCAGGAATGTGAACGATCGCCACACTCTAGTTAATGTGACTTCTGGGCAAACAGATTTGCTAAACAGTCCATTTCATTATGTTTTAACTAAGGCACCCTGAATCTCTTGGCACAATGGAACTGAGGCAAGTTGCATTTACGGAACAAGGAGAAGGATCTGCTCTACCTGCTGGTCTTGCTGCTGCCGGTTCCCAGAAGGCACGCTTCTCTGACTCTGCGCCCTTTGCTGCTGCGCTAACAATCGCTGCAGAAAAAATTGTGAAAAAGGCGATCAGTGTTAGACCATCACCGAGCAGTCTGCTTCCAAGTGCAGCGGATGGACCCACAAAGGCTTCCTCTAGTCAAGCCACTGCGTCCTGCCTCCCCCTGCCTTTCCCAGCAGAATTACTTCCTCCACTCTCTGGCCTCCAGTCATTCTGCCCAATTCAGTTTTTTGTTCACTCTAAACAGCCATTTCAAGAGAGCCATTTCATTTTTCCTGACTGCCCCACCCCCAACCCCACCTCAGACTGTCTCTCAGAGTATCCTACCCTCTGCATTCACTGTCTCTGCTCACTGCAGACCGTCAGTTCTGAGGATGGCAGGCCTTCTGTTTGACTACCACAATTTCTGCAGAGTCCAGTGTTTAGCACAGTAGACAGTGGGTAAAGTACAAAGAAAAAAGGCTCTTATTTCCCTTACCTGTAACTGGGAGATCTGAGAAAGCTGGTTTAGTTGGGATAGCTGGTTCAGCACGGCTACCTGTTGGCCTAAGAGCGGATTCAGGCCACCGTTGTTTGGTGCATACTTCAGCAATGAAACTGGAACCTTAGGATCACAACGACAAGTTAATAATGTTGAATGTACTCTAACTGAATGTACCATATCAGTGGAGCAACTAAACTTGTGGCCTACTGCTATGGCTTGGGAGACTGTGTTATTTCTAACTGCCTTTCCTTGCGTGACTCCTACATAGTGCACATATACTTCCGTGGGTTAGGGCAAAAAGGCAGTAAAGATCATTTTTAAGGTATCCACTTTAATTTGCTATTGTTCTCCATTCAGGATGTTTTATGAAAGACAATGGTAAAATTTTGGATCTAAATCATCACTTACTTTTTTTTTTTTTTCCTGTACCCACATGTTTTGGAAATACCAAATTCAGAGTCAGCTGCATCTCAAAGATGCCAGTAAATATCATAATTATCAACTAGTCCTTTAATTGAATACAGCGTTGTTCAAGGCTCTATCCCAGATAAATATAAGTGAGCACAATGAAAGTTCACCAACCTGAGGGGAGATTAATGGAGGAGGCACTTGAGCACGGAGATTAGGCTGAGATGAACTAAGAGGTTGTGCTGGAGGCTGCTGCATGCCCCGGGGTTGTGCTGCTGTGTTTCCAACACCAAACATACTGGGATTGCCATTCTACAAACAGAACAACAAAATAACAGTGGGAGTCTTCAAGGACAAACACATCACTACCTTATTGCACTATTGATTTAAACATAGCAGCTACATGTAAGAGAGATCTTATTACTTAAATCATTCAACAAAGAGCCTAAAATACACACATGGGCTTACCTGTCTAACAGAATTCAAGTTTTGCATACCCAGCCCGGCTATGGAGCCAAGGGCCTGGTTAGGTAGTGCACTATTTGAAGGGGGAAGCTTCATGCTTTGACTGGACATAAACTGCATGTTTTGGGATTCATCTGCTACAATGCCATCCTGATTGGACATACAAAAGATGCGCAACACCAGCCAAGCAAACAAGTGGAAGGGAGAAATCATTGCAGGAACAGAAGAGAAGTCACATGACATTCCAGCATCAACAGGAGACAGGCAGAAAACAGAAAAGATCAGATTAGTGTTAATTTTAGAGTACATAAATAGAAGCAAACACATTTTATGGGATTAAGAAGAACTATAAATGCAACCCCTAGGGTGAGACATAAAAAGGACGATGAGCTACATATTCAGTAATAGGTTTGCATAGGATTATAACACTTCATATTAAAGTTTCCAAAATACTAACGAGAAAATTATGCCATCAATGTATTGGTCTACTAGCCACAGGTAAAACAATCAACTGACCTTATCAAAGTAAGGACTGCGCTCCATGGAAGACTCTTTGGAAATCTGAGGCCGAGAACCAGGGCCTTTCCCGACCGTTCGATTGTAATCACCAATATTTAGACTATGTTTATCTATCTCCATTCGTTTGTCTTGTAACATTCCTGACAGATACAGAAAACTATGTCATCAAGTAGAAAGGCATTAAGCTTCAAAGATTTCAGATACATTTACAGTAAAAAGCAAAACAACTACTTTTGAGACTTCTGTGACAAACAACGGCTGCTTGACAAGGACAACTGAAACTGCACCAGCACAAAATAAACCTGCCTGCCTCACAAGTGAACCTTGGTTGAGCAGAGTTTATGGTTTTATAGTACCAATTAACTTGAAAGTTAGTTTCTAGTTTTCCAGTAAACAGAAGGTCAGAATATCTTTGGTCAACTCTAATCTGCTTAACTCTATAATAAAAACATAGTTTTTATCAAAACAAGAAGAAAATCGCACCACCACAAGGCACCATCTAGTATATGCTACTGTGTACCCTCCATGGTTATAAATGCTTTGTGTGTTGTAAGTTAAGGCCTGTAGCTGTATTATCAGCATCCCCCACTTAGTAGACAGGGAACCCAGAGAACAATCAACATCTTCCCCTGCTCCCAGATTCTTCTTAGTCCACTACTCTCCTCTTTATGACTTCCTGGGTATGAAAACAAGCTCTTCTACAGAGCCCCTCCTACAAACAGTGTCTCCTTTTAAGCAGCCAGCCACCAAGCTGCCAGCCTACTCTTTTCACAATCCTTTCAGAAGGGCTACTGCCCTCTGCCCCCACCTTGTTCCCATTCTGCTAAGACTCCTGATGGCTTTTCCTCCACTCCCCACAGCTAGGTTCACTTCCTTGTGTTTCACTAGTGCTGGGATATACCAAAGCTTGCTCAGTAGATTCAAGATCTGTTCTCTTGGTTCTCTCAGTTCTCTCTAAAAGTGTGCTACCCATAAGCTACTCGCTTCCATGGCCACTCCATTTCAAGTGACAGTCAAATACTCTGACTTCGCTCCAGTGTTCACTCCATTGGGAACTGCCTACTAAGTACCTGAACGCTTCACTTGCTTTTCTAACAGGTGAAATCAGGTACATGCTATTTCCCCTGAATCTACAATCATGGAACTTGTGACTGCTCTATACTTCAGCCGGTCTTGAAAGTCTGGTTTTCAACTTTCCCCCATCTCCTTGTTCTTCATTCTCTACATGTTTTCAGTCCTCAAATCTCATCTATTGTTTCTTTGCAACTGTGGTCCTTATTTGAGATGTCTGCTACTGCCACCCTAATGCTTGCCCTCAATGACCCTCTTTCTAAGCATTAAAGTGGAAAAGGAAAACATTTTAACAGAAGGAAAACATTTTTAAATGTCACCAGTCTCTTAAAACTGTGTTCCAGTTATGGCTCAGAGTGACCCACTTTTTAGCATTTGTGAGAACCTTCCCTTGAATGTCAATAATCCTTTGCAGCAACCTCCCCTCTGCACCCCACCCATCCCGATAATGGCCGCAGCACTCAAGCCAGCTGTCTTCAACACCCTCCCATTTTTCTCTTCTAACCCTTGTAAGCAAATGCAGCTTCCCCATCTTCCTAAGCCTCCACTGTTCTTTCCAATAATCCTCATTTTTTTCCTGCTCAAATAATGTCTTTTAAGAGTATCCTATCACACCATTCCCCCCAACACTGCTTGCATCCTTTCAGAAGCTTTCTGAGTGCCCAATGTGGCAGTCTCCCTTTAGCCTTGGTTAAAGTCACTGATGGCAACTATTAATCCCCAGAGTTAAATTCATTCCTTGTCAACCATTTGCCTATTTTCAAATCTCTATTCTCACCTGGCTTCTGAAAAGTTACTATATTCTGTTGGTCATGTTCGTTCTCAGGAACTTTGCTTAAATGCCTTTCCCTAGGGGTTTTGTCTTCATTCAGTTCATTATCCTACAGCCTTCTCCAGTCAATCCATTTTTGCAGCTTTACCACCACTGACCTCACCTCTAATTTAGTTCAATGGTATCATCTCCAGCTCTCTCCCTTCTGAACTCACATTCAAACGCTGTTCACTGGATGGTTTTCACAGCATCTTTACACTTACTATCTTATCTAGCAAACTGCCTGCCTCTACTCAGTTCTCATCTTAAATCATGTCCAGCTATTGCTTTACCACCTCTTGGATCCAGATCCGCTGTTTTGGACTGCTCTATAAAAATGCATCGGGGCTCTTGACATTTTTTCCTTTGTCGACTGGTTTAGGTTTTTTGAGTAGGTGCTGGAGAGGAATCCCAGCAGGAACTCCTCTTCCTGGCCTGATGCATTCACCTGGTTGGCTCTAGCAGTGCAGGACGGCAAGCAGCAGCCAGAGGGTAGATTCTCGTGCATTCCCACACCTCTGCCAACAACTGCGGCGCAGTCTACAGGGAGAGACTTTCATACAAACAGTTCTCCCAGCCACTAGAGAATAGACACTCATAGGCACCACCAGCATAGCTGCACTGCAACCTTTTCTGCCACTTTGTGGGTCATGCAGGAGACAGAGCCTTGTCCACACATCAACAAACCTATTCTGGACATGCGTTTGTTGTCCCCAAGTATAGAGCTTCTGTGGCTCCAAGGTCCCACGAAAGACCTCATCCACTGTCACACATTCTTCACAGCCCTGTGTCTGACCAAAGTACTCATTTTGCAGCAAAGGAAGTGGAGTGATGGGCTCAGGCCTGTGGGAGTAACTTAGCTATACCATGACCCAAAAACAGCAGTCAAACTGACAGAATGGCTTATTGAAGACCTAGTTGCAAACTACACTGGACGACATCCTAAAAGGATGGACTTTTGTCTTATGGGCAAAATGATGCAGTATGTGTCTCCCCTATACCAGAACACATAGCGCTGGAAATCAAAAGAGGGATGCAGAAGTGGTTTCTCTCACTATTTCACCTAATGAGCCACTTGAGACAATTCCTGCTTCCTGTTCTGGCAAGTCCACAAGTTTAGAGAGCTCAGTCACTGAGAGGGAAGAATACTTCCATCAGGAGACACAACAGTTCTGTTGAATTAGAAGATGAAAACTGTCACCTGGAGTTCCTGAACTCTTATCACCTAAACCATAGGCAGAAAAGGGGCTCATCTAGCGGCGGGAGTGACTGATGCTAATCACCAGGGGGAAACTGGTTCCCTGATACAAAATGAAGGGAGAATGAACACTGGAACCCAAGGGACTCACTGGTGGTTTTCTTAGGACTCTCCATTGTCCAGTGATGAAGGTTTATATAAAATGACAGAAGTTTTACCAAAAAGGCAAGACGTGAGCTCTAGTGAATTCAATACTCACTGAGAATAAAGGTTTGTATTAGTCCACCATAAAAGAACCCTAGGAATCTACAATGTGGCTGAGAGCAGGGCATATACAAAATGGGTGGTGAAAGACACCACAGATGCCAACACTGCTTGGCACAAAGTGCAGAATGAGGACAGGAGAAGTTTTGGGTGTTGTACACTGCTAATTATAAGTATGTGGTTATTTGTACAGTCAACCATTTTCTTCTTTATCTCTGCTACTTTTATTTTTTCCACAAGTTGCTGAAAGTTTACATTTTAGTCCTCTGGGGACCAAATGTAAGTGATGTGATGAAGAGCACAGCCACTGACATGTAATGACTCTCGGGACCACACATCCTCTTATTTGGCTGAGGAAAAGTTCCTTCCTCATTTACAAGAAAATAAAGCTGTTATCTTCTTAAGAAAGACAGAGCTGTTTTGCCCTTGAAGTAGAATAGAACTGAACTGTGTGTAGAAGCGTGCACAAGGACACCAGAGAGTCAAAACAGTGGGGTTAACTACACTGATAACGTACTGTCACTGAGCTCTAAATTCACTTTTGTGAAAAAACACTAGCCGGGTTCTTTACATATGTTTTTCCTTTGCTAGCTGACACTGAAGTTTTGTCAGCAGAGGGTGTAGGGGAGACACTGAGAGGAGAGAAGTTTTGTTTCCTAGATTTAGTGTATTCTCTCTCGCAACATAGCTTTTCCACACCAGCCCTTGCAGTGCTCACCACTGGACAGTCGTTCCTATCAGCAGTCCCCATGGCAGTTTCATAGGAGAACCACCCAATGAGATTAACTCCCCTGGAAAGTGGACTTTCACGGGGTAGCGCAACCATGACCTCACTGCTACCTATGAAACCAAGGTAATACCAAGAGTCTGGACAACAGCCCGGGGGTGACTTTCGTGGTCATGCTTGGTCATGCTCTTAGTCCTAAGGTTAGCATTGTCTCCTATAGTAAATATCTCCCATTCATACATTCATTCATATAGTCTTTGAGTTCTCTTCACTGCCTACTAATGAACCCCTTAGTACTCTATAATTTCCCTGTTCAAATTACTGTGCAGTTCTCTCTCCTGCCTGTATGCAGACTAAACACTGCCTTTGTCCAGGTATGAAAGCTGGGAATCATCTTTTATCACACCCATTCATTCCCTTATCCTTCATAACAAATTGGCTCAAACTTGCATTGATTCTATCTCTCCAATGAATTAAGATTCTTCCCACTGACTGTCTAGTTTGGAGCTTTGAAAATTCTCTAACAAATCTCTAACTGGTTTTGCTATGCTTAGTTTAGTGCCCTCTGTTGCCAATGTTTATTATCCTAAAATATTTCCAATCTATAGGCAAAATTATTTTCTAAAACGTAAATCCACACCATGTCACTGTTCAGTTTGAAGTTCTTTAATCCCTATATCCAAATAAGTTCAAGCCCCAAGCACCTTACGATTTAAGACCTACCGAATCTTCTAGCATCTTGACCTAGGGGAAGCATTTATCCCACCACCATGAACTACTCTCTTGCATAGAACTGCCTGCCACCTTTCCAGGATGATTGTATCTACCATCTGCCTGGGCCTTTGCACACACTGTTCACTGAAGTAAGAAAATTATCAGACAACCTGAAGAGTTCAGTTCTTAACAGGACTATATCTGAGGTAGTCCCAAACTAATTCTAGATTTGCAACTACCTTATATGTGCACTACAAAGGCACATCAATTCGTACAATCACTCTAGCGCCCACTGGAGAGCACGGGTAGTGGAAACCAGGCCCTCCCCGTCCTGGTCCAGGCTGGTGTTCTGTTAGTCAGATAGTGTCCCAGGGGTACCGTCCTTCAATAATGAATGTTAATGCCAAGTGATTTTCCCCTTACCTCCAGAAAGGTCCATCTTATTGCTTTGTACATTTTCTTCTGGTGAGTCTCTCTGAAGAAGAGAGAACATGTTAACAGACCTTAATTTATCAAAGAAAAATGAATTTTATCTCATCACTACTGAAATTCAAGCAGGTCACAAAGCTTTAGTTTTCACTGCTAACAGGGCTTTTTGGAACAAGTGTTTTTTAGTTAATACTATAAAGAAGGATTCACAGACAATTTTACTTTAACTTAAAGCACAAAGACTCAAGATAAAAAAATTTTTTTGTTTAAGAAAAAAAACAAAGAAATTAAATAGGGCAAACATATGGGCCACCATCAGATGGGAAAGGGCCTGTGAGGAAAACATACTTACCGAAAAACTGATATTTGAAAACTGTTTAACAAATGGATTTATCCATGCTTCTTCTTGCTTGTTTCCACCTTTCATCATTCCCTTTGTAAAACAAAAGAGTAGAAAGATGCCATGGCCATCTCTATATATATGCGGGTATAATAATGGATTAATAAAATTTCAAGACAATTCCCAACTCTCATTTTTAGCCAATAATTTCTCCTCCAACCAACTCTTTATCATATCAGAGTTGTTAATAATTAAAAATCAACTTATTTGATTTTTCAACTTCCTTTGCTCCAGTCCTCTGGTATAGCTGTAATGTACAGAGAAATCCCTAAAGGCAAGCAGTCAGAAGGAAAAGACAGAAGCAGTGGGCCTCAGGGACCCACCAAAAAAGGGTCCTCCAGATAATGGACAGGTGCTCATGAGACAGCATCTAGTTTACAAATGGGCCATGTTCTTAGAGGTTAATTAGACTGGATTTTGAGAATTCTCAAATTTTTTAGGCAGCCCAAAGAAACAAATTTAAAGCATAAATTAGTCACGCTATACACACTGTCCTGAAAACAAAACACATTATGTGTTTTCATAGGAAAGAACACTTTAAAATTTCAGCTGGTGTTGCTGAGATGACAGCATCCCCAGCAGCAGCTGAAGCTGGGTCCCTCCTGCATGATGCTGGCTTTCTGGGACCGGCTGTCTGGGGGATGGGCAGCACAGTAACTACTTGGAGACAGGAACTGAGAGGGAATGGTCCACAACAGGCTGTCCTGCAGCCAGGGAAGCCGGCACCTCCCACTGTGGAATCGGAGGACCCTCCTCAAGCCTACTGCCTCAGTTTCCCTTTCCCATTGCTGCTACCTCTTCCTTCTGACTGTGGAATAGAACACAGCTTTACATTCCCCCCCTAAATGCAGGTCTCTGAAGCAAGCACCTAACCCCTTCCAAGGTTCCTGACGTGGTCTTTGACTCCTCCTCTTTCACCCCCCACCCCCATGCCTGGTTTGCTGCCAAGGTCTTTGTCCTTTCAAAACTTTAAAGGACACATCTCTCAAAATCAATTCTTTCCACTACAGATCCATCCCTGCTTCCCAATTTCGGGTCTCCTCTCTATCCTGAATGGTTCTACAAGCTTCCTAACTGAGTTTCCCTAACTGGTCTTTCCTCTCTCTAGTTCATCTCAAATAGTCATTGGTTAGTTTTCTTTAAAAATCAATTTAGAAAAACACCAGACTGGTACTGTCTTCTGTTCAATTTCACTGGCTTCATATTTCTAGAGAATAAAGTTCAAATTCCTTGGTATGGTACTGAAAATACTTTACAGTCTTATTTTAGTCAGGCTACTATTTTCCTTAGCATATCCCACCCCCAGGCACCTTCCAAACTTAAGCTGACACTGCTGAGAACTCTCCTAATTCCAGACACTAGACTCTGAGCTCCTTGAAGGCACAGCTCACATCTAGTGTTTCTGACCCCCAGCACCAAGCACAGTACCTGGCACACAGCAGAAGCTAAATAAGTGTTTGCAGTTGCTTTCTAAAAGATTTTTACTAGTAGAAACAAAGGAGAAAGAGTAAAAAGGCTACACACCCTTTCCCTTCTCCTTTTTTTGCCACTCAGACCCTGTAAGGAAAGACAAAGTCACAAAACAGCATGGTCCAGTGGGAAGAACACAGGGTTTGGAATTGGAAGACCTAACTTAAGTCCTTGCTCTGTCACTTACTAGATGCAACTTTGGGCAAGTCACCACTTTTTCCAGCCTCAAATTACTCTTCAGTAGACTATCTCAGAAGTTTATGAGAATCAAATGATTTATGTCACATATGGGAAAGCACTTTGGAAGCTACATGGTATGGCAATAGCCAAAGCCAGCCAAATGAAAACTTAAAAATATGGAAATGGCAGGTCCCAGACTTAGAATCCCAGGATTGAAAAGAAGGGACAACTGTTTGAACTACTGGATATTTGAGTAAAGTCCCTCAAAAAGTAATCATTCCAAAGGGTGGGGAAGATGTATCAGAAACACCTCGCGGGACACATATTTTGAAAATGGTCCCCAGGAGAATTTATACCGGTATCCTGTGCCACTTTTGAAGAACCAGTGCTCTAAATCTAAATCAGCGGTTCTCAAATCTGGCTGCGCATCAGACTTACCAGACTTATCTGGGAAGCTTGGTTAGGACAAAATATTTTATCCAACTGATAAAACTATAATAGGCCTGGGTGCCGGAAAATTGTATTTTTAGTAAATGCTGTATGAATATGATGTACAGCCATATTTGAAATAAGATTTATCCACATATAAAAGCAAAGACTCATTCCTAGAGATTTTTGTCACAGGACCTTTGGGTATGGGAAAGGGACAAAGATGGGGGATGAATCATATGGATGGTGACTCTGGGCAAAAGGGAGGCTGGGGACTTCTGTGCGGAGGTGGAATGGGAGATGAAGAGGCAGTGGGATGGAAAGAGCCAACATGGAGATTTGCCCTTCTCTTCATCCTCACCACTGCAGGCACCACCCTGGGGTAAGGGACTGTCCCCAGGCAGCACTGGTAGAGGGGGAGGAGGAGAGAAATCCCAAGCTGTAGCAGTGGGGAGAAAGGAAGTTCCCATGGTCTCATATTTTCCTAGGTGGCTGCCCATATAAGAGGCTACACCTAAGTTGGGGATGCCTAGACTGTACTGATTGCCATAAATGGGTAGACAGAACATAATTTTCTGTGGGTAAACTACCTTTGGAATGTAAAGTTTCAAGGGCTTTGCCCTTGAAATGTTTACCTTCGATGACATTTTCTTTGTATATGGTGGCCAATTTAATGATGAATTAAGCTCTTGAGATGAATTACTATTCCACATTCCAATCTCTACATCCTCTTCCTCTTCCCAGCCAGTGGGGCGATTTCCAGGCAAGGGCATATCATCACCACACCAGCCATCTTGCATAGATTTTGGCCCTGATAGTGGATTAGTGATACAAAAAGAAATATATGTTAATAAAACACTTAAAGGGGCAAATTGGGGGGGAAGGGGGGAGGGGAAAAGATCCATTAAAAAAAAAATCCAAATTTTTCCCCTATCTTGAATCTGCATAGTGTTATATACACTTGAGTTAAAAATGCTATTAAGAACTTATTTTTACTAACAATTTCAATAAAACATCTCCCAGGTTTTGACAAACTGGAGAATTCCTAAATACGACACAGTATCATTCTTGTTCATACTCAGTCTGTACAGTGGCACATGGGCCAAAGAACATACAACATATTTTTCAAAATTCATTTTGATATAGATTCTCATGGAGCATGTGAAATGTCATAAAAGCAGATAGGATCTTCTTTCTATACTAGGCTTTGGGATCCCGGTAGGGTAATCCATATACTACATAGGGAACAGTGACAGTGTTCATCTGAGGGTTCCTCCCTGAACTTTTTCTGTATAAAAGTCAAGGAATCACCTGTAACCTGAGCCAATGATATGTCCCAATGATTCTTACAATCTATTTCGTGTTAAATAGCATGAAAGTTGCTTGACTATTCCTAGATTATTTAACTTGATAAAATGTCACTCAGGTTTGGTAAAGTACATGCAAATCATTAATAGTGACAGTTCTAAGAAAAATGAGAAAGTTCAGAAAATAAAAGAGCAAGTTATACTACAAATTCAAAAAGCCAGATGGGGGGACATGGTGGCACATGCCTGTAAGCAGCAGCCTAGGAAGCCGCAGCCAGGGCCAGGGATCGCGGTTGAGTCCCACCGGGGACATGTAGTAAGACCTAGTTCCAAAAAAAATATAGCTGAGCATGATGGCACGTGTCTGTAATTCCAGCTACCTGGGAAGCTGAGGCTGGGGATTGCTTGAGTCTGTGGTACCCCAAGCAACATGAGCCTGCAGTTCCACAGGCAAAAATACTGAGACCTAGTCTCCAAAAAAAAAAAAAAAAAAAAGCCAGATAGGAACTGCAGGCTCCTGCTGCCTGGAGTACCACGGACTTAAGCAATCCCCAGCCTCAGCTTCCCAGGTAGCTGGAATTACAGACATGTACCACCAAGTCCAGCTTGTTTTTGGGACCAGGTCTTGCTGTGTTGCCCCGAGCAGGACTCAAACCGCGATCCCTGGTCCCTGCCGTGGCTTCCTAGGCTGCTGCTTACAGGCATGTGTCCCCATGCCCAGCCTGATACAAAGATTCTTCATCATCCTCATCCTCATTATTTTAGAGAGTAGGTCTCACTATGTTGCCCAGGGCTGTCTTGAACCCGGACTCAAGTGATCCCTAGCCTCAGCCTCCCAGGTAGCTGGGATTACAGGCGTGTGTCACCACACCTGGCAGATACATTATTAATGATATAAACATTCAATTACTTATTGATAGTCACCAAGCGATCATTGCTACAAAACAGCTAGCAGGGCTTATTTAATAACTCACCAGATTTGCTTAAAGCTTGTGGACCAACAGAGCTGGAGCCCCACGTGGACGTGTTGGGTGCCGCAGTAATGGGTTCCCCCCAGCTGGGACCACTGTCTATGGGTTTACCCCAAGCTGAAGTACCATTATCCACAGTCGTGGCTGGAGTAGAAGACTCCCCCCAGGGCTCACCCCAGCCTTTAGAAAGTACAGGAAAACAAGTCATCAGCACATGATATGGAAACAAAGCAGAATAAAGAACAGGAATATGTAGAGAGCAAGAGACAAAGATTTCTGTATCAAATGATGCTGCTGCAACGGGCAAAAAAAGTGGCATTTGTTTTATGAAAGATAAATCATTTCCCATTATAATTTAACTCTAGGTGTGAATTTTCCCCCCATTATTTCTTTTATCATTGCCCTCTCAGTGCAGAGCACGTTCTTTTGAGTTACCTTAATTATGGCAAATTAACTTCCACTGAAGATGAATTTCATTCCTGGGAAAGTTATTCTGAGCCAAAGCTGGTAAACGTAAAGGGAGTGATCAAGTGTGATAACGGTTTATGCATATGTTTGCTTTTACCATGAGTGTAAATTTTCAACACCACTGTTCTGGAACAGCTCCTGACCAAAAGACTGATGACGACTAAGCAGCAAGTATGACATGACTAAGCATGACAAGTATGTCTACTCATATACATGGTGGACAAGGCCTCTTAGGAAGTATCAGGCTGTCCAAAGTAAAGAAAATCAGCTAAAGATATATCTAAAAGAACCAAACCTGCCTTTGCCTTTAGACACTTATCTTCTACTAGGCATTAAACCTAAATTGATATAATCAACAATAACATCCAGGGGGAAAAATAGGTGCTGAAAGATTGGTCATGAAAACACCCCCCTCTACATGTCTGGTGGGACTACTCCTCAAGAAAAACCCATTAACAAAGACAATGCATTCCAGTAAAATATAATCAAAATGTCACCGTTGAAATAACTTGTGGATACGGATTAGTTGCAGGTTCTAAGGTACAGTACTAAGAAAGGAACAATCAAATGTTTTCTAAGCACCCAGGCACAACAAGCTGTATCAAACAGACTTGGATCACATACCTACTTATAGTAAGCCCCGTCAAAGGCAAAACACAGTACCTAGTATTTAGAGCAGTGCCCCTAGACATCTGCTGTATCTCTGGGGGCATTTTAGGCAAACAATAAAGAACATGAAGGAACAGTTTGGCTTGACACAGAGTAACTGCTGGAAGAGTGTAGCACTCCCACTTGCCCCCTCTGCTCTTGGCAGCACTACACTGTGACTGTGGTCTCCGCACCTCAGTCAATGCTGGCAAGGCAGGGCTGTTTCCCAAGAGTTGACACCTTCCTACAAGCTCCTCCTGAATTCAAGCAAAAAAGTCTTTGCATGCACAGCTAAATACCGCAGGCAGCTGATTTTATAGTGAGTATATGAAACAAGATTTGTAACATGCAAAGCATTTCATACAACTGTTAAGTATCCATAGGAAAAAAAACTTACCAGAGCCGCTGCCTGCCTCTTTATTGGAGATGGCACTTGCAGATGGCAGCAACTGATGTACCTGTGCTTGCTGGTCTGAGCGGCTGCTACCATTTGGGGTGTTTTTGTTCCACATGTTCACATTTTTGTAGTTGTATTTGCTTGGATCTCCCCAAGCCGAAGTTCCATCATCAATCTCCATTTTGCGGCGAATGGATTCTGGGGATGGTTCCTCCCAGCCTGTGGGTTCTTCTTCTTTAGTTGGAGCTGGTATAGGTCCCCCCAGCCAGCCTGTACCGGGAGGTTTGCCTGTAGCTGGAGGGATTCCCCAAGAGCCAACAATGTCTTGTTGCTTATTCCAGTCTGGAGAACTGACTGGCTTTGACGAATCTCCCCAACCTAGTGACTGATTAGACTTTGGAGGCTCTCCCCATCCCTGGGAAGGATTAGGTTTAGAAGATTCATCCCATCCTGATGAATTATTTGGATTTATGTTATTTCCCCAAGTAAAAGAACTAGTTTTACCAAGTTCATTCCAACCAGAAACAGACCTGTCACTGTCACTACCTCCTGAGCTAGATTTCTTATTAGCTTCACCCCAATGGTTACTCCTTGAAGTTTCTCCCCAGTTATCACCGGTCGAAACAGACCATCCTTGGTTTGATTTCTGTCCATCACCCCATCCCTGTTTGCTCTTTTGTGAGTCATTCCATGCAGATTTCTCCTCTTTGCAATTCCCCCACTGATTGCTCTTGACCATTCCTGTAGCAGCAGAATCATCTTCCCATCCCCCCTGGCAGTTTGAGCCTTTGGAATCTCCCCACCTCACAGCAGGTTTGGGATCTCCCCACCCCACTACAGATGAGGTATCATTACTATTAGGGCTAGTCTTATCTATACATGCCCCTGAGTTAAAAGTCTGTGTTGCAGAGCTTCCCCAGGCCTCTGTCCCATTGTCAGTCTTTCTTTCCCCTCTAGGCGATGCTTCAGTATCCCAGGCAGTATTCTGCTTAATAGGAGTCTGTCCCCAACCAGAGTTGGATAGGACACGTGGATCTAAGTCAGTTCTGTTTACAATGCTTTGGAGTAAGGTGTGCTGATCTATTTTTCTTCTATCTCTACTCTGATTTTCCCCAGTTACTTTTTCCTCCAGGCGTCCAGTGCTTTCTGTGCTACCTTCACTCTCCACTGGACCTCCAGATTTGGCCCACACACTGTTTTGCTCACTTGTCTGAGATGTGGCAGAACCCTGATCCTCTTCCTCAGTAGATTTCCATCCATTTGTAAACTTCTTACCATTGCCATTTGCACTGTCATTGGAATGCTGATTGCTAGGCAGTTTGCTCCACTCCACGCTGGGTGTATTAGTGCCAGTGTTTTGTGCAGGGGTGCCCCATCCTCTTCGAGTTCCCCCAGAATTCGCACCATTTCCACTTCCCCATGTACTCTGGGAATTCGCTGCCCCAGACTCCCACACACCTCCTCCTTTACTTGTGTTAACTTGAAAGTTAGTGCCCACAGGCCCATTTATGCCAGGCTGCATTAGAGTTGCATTCACAGTGTCACCATTTGCTTGGCCATTAGGGCTTGAACATTTGTCTCCAGAGTAATTAGAACCATAGGCACCCCATGTAGTACCGTAAGAGCCTCCACTTTGTGACTCTCCATTGCTAAGGTGAGAAAGGGAAGTGCCATTCATAACTGATGGAGCCTGTATCTGAGGATGATTCATTGTGCTCACACGCCAGGCCCCTGTATTACTAGGCAGTTCATTATTCTGTACTGAACCGGAGTTTGGTAAACTAGAGGTCATAAAGTTAGTAGTGTTATTTGGTCCAGTCATTTCAGTGGTAATATTTTGAGGTTGACCACTGAATGAAACCTTCTGTGTACCACTTACTTCAGATTCACAAGTTTCCTGAAGGCTTCCCCAGGTACTATGGGTAGAAGAGCCACCCACTTTAGAGTTAATACTCTGATTGTTAGGCATCTGGCCTATGGTACTGCACTGAATATTGATGCCAGAACTACCACTCCCTACAGGCCCTTTTAGGGCAAGTCCGTTGTTCTCTAATACTGGCCAGGCACCATGGTTGCTAGCTGAATTCAAAGTGCTTGGATTTAACCCTCCATTTGATGAAGAACTTACAGTGCCCCAAGCATTCATTCTATTGTTGCTACTTTCTGATTTGCTTTCAGGAGCATCCACAGACACCTGACATGTGCTTATTATGGCTCCATGGGAAAAACCCCATGGCCCAGTACTACTTCCATGGCCCACATTATTGCTGCTGCTACCAACCACAAACTTATTTTGAGAAGCAAGTCCAGTGCTATTCCGAAGGCCATCTTTTTCACCACCTGTGCTCCCTGAAGCCATGATTGTGATGTTTCTCTCTGATTCAGAACTGGAGGCAGAATCAGCATCCACACATTCTGAAGCCAAGTCTAAATCACTGCCAGGGACCGAGGGCCATGCTTCTCTTTCAGGAGAGTCGTTTACAACAGCGTTCTTACAATTTGTGCTCGAGTCACTCGTAGACGACACAAGCCCCCGCTGCGGATTTTCATACTGGGCTCCTGAAGTACTGTGGCTTGTATCTGGAATAAAAGAGAAGTACAGAAATGTATGAAGTGTTTGAAAACACGGTGAGTATATTATAAATGTTCGTGGTTTCTCAATGCCAACAAGATACAACACTTGGCAGTGTAGTTATACACCTTTTTTATACACTTTTGTAGTTATACACCAGCCACCTTTTTCTATCCAATAATTAGTTCCACACAGGCAAGGAATTCTTCTTTGTTCACTGATATTATCCTGAGAGAGAAGACTAGTATCTGGAAATAAATAGTAGCTAAATGATGGAGCTGTTGACTTAACTAAAAGTTTAAGAATTTCAGAGTCAGGAAGGACTAGGCAGCAGCCATTACTAGAAGGGGGCAGTTCAGGCATGGAGGCCTGGCAGCAGAGGAGGAGGTGTTGGCAGACAGATGGATAAAGGTAAGCAAATAGGCCAAATCTAATAAAATAAAGCAAGAATTCCTTTCCACTTCCCCTTTCTGAGAATAACGTTTTCACACAACTCTTTTGGATGTTCTAACAACTTATATTTTCAGTTCTATGTTCCATAAAATTTCTTAATATACTTTCATAGCTAAGTTTATCAGAAAACTATAGAAAGATCACAGAATTATGATCAAAAAAATCAACTGCTGACATTGAACGCAATGAATACAATCCTATAATCCTAGTTTACTGCCGTATGTTCTTATCTAGCTATTTTACTACAGGTAGGGTAAGCATTTCTCGTGCTTGTGATACCCAGATTCAGTATTCTCATTCAGCTGGAGAATCTGGTCGAAATTCCTTTGCATTTAGACTGTGTTGGGTGGGGGGTGAGAGAGCTTCTTTTACTATAGTTCTCCATTAACTAGGAGTCAGCTGTACTGCTCATAAATAACACATATATTTAATGTCCCAGAATTAACGAACCAACGAACATATGCTGTAGGCTTAGGGGGAAAAAGGTACCTTACTATCAGGATTCTGAAAATATGGACATATCAAATTCACTTTGCATTATTTTCTCTTAAAGCACAACTGTTAAGCAGGGGTAATGATGAACAAGAAAGAGTAACAAAATGTGTAATTTACCAAACATGTATTTCAAAGTTCCCTAAGTGACTCTGATTTCCACTCCCTGCTTTAAGAATTTCTTTTAAGTTGCCAAATAGTTTATCATTTCTTAGTGCCCATGAGGAAGATTCTTCTCAAGAAAGAAAGGACACCAAAAAGTCAGTCTCCCTGGGTAAAATCAGGATACCAGCATGTGTGCTGCCAGCAGCATGACCAGGACCCTGGGTCACGTGAGAGGTGCTTCTATCACTGTCCCTTTGGAACAACCATAGAAAAGAGCTTCTACCCTCACTTGTGGAATTTGCGGTTCAGAAGTTTAGCTGTAGGAAATCAACTGAGAAAGGCAAGATAATAAAAGCAAGGTGGCTGATAAGTAGAGGTGGTCAGAACTAAAGACAACTAGGCTCAAGTATGGATTTTATGTAGCAGTTGTATGACCAAATCTATAAAATGGTGATACAAACAGGGCTTCTTTACACGTCAATCTTTTGTTAATGGTCTGTCATATATACTTGCCTTAAAGTCACTTTAACTACTCCACAAAAGGCAGTTCGGTTTAATGATTAAGAGTATAAACCCTGGAGTCAGGCAGCTTGGTTTTAAAGTGACGCTGGTATTTACAAGGTGTGTGACCGCAGGCAGAATCCTCAATCTTTGTTTTAGTTACCTCACCTATAAACTGGGGACAATGATACCAATCTTATTCAGCTATGGTGAGAAACTGCTGATTATTAAAAGTGCTTTGAAACACTTAATCCAGACTAAGTGTTTAATAAAGGAACATTATCACTAATAACGTCTATTAATAATTACCATTTTTTTAGTCCTTTCTCCAAAACATGTTTTACATCTCTCCATGTCTCCCTCATGAAAAATAAAATTAGAAATCATATAACCTCCTTAATTTAAACGTTCACCCATCTCAAACAGAACGCTTGAGATAGTCCTGGACTACACCTCCAACAGGGATCATTTCCCAAAGAAAAGAAAATCCTGTTTCTTTACTAGCTTTCTTCAACTGAGTAAATTCCCTGAAACATTAAGATCTATTTTCAATTCCTTCCTGTGCACAGTTAATTCAAACATCACTGATCTCAAATCCATGTACTTTTCTCCAAGTATAAAATAATCAAGTCATCATCATCTTCTCAAGAACTATTTTAAAAAGTATTTGTTACTATTATGTGCATGTGTGTGTGTTTACAGTTCCATCTAGGAGGAACAAGAAAATACTATTAGGAATGTAAACAAAAGTGCCTGAAGTTGGAAATAATGGAAGGGACCCAGAATTTATAGCGAGACATTAGAAAAACTCCTATAACACAAGAACACAGGAAGACATGTTTACACTACTCTTCAGTGTTGTATGAGACATACTAAATGATGAAATATGACCCAAAAAGACAGAGCTAAAATAGTGGAAAACAAACCTAAATTAAAGGATAATATACAAAAAGCAATAGTTTTCTATCTACTAGAATTAAAGAGAAAATATGACAATAAAAAATCTCAACTTAACAGCCACAAAAACTAGACAGTAACTTTGAATAAAGCTAACAAAAAACAATCACCTAACTGCAGGTAATAGAAGACAATTTGATTAAATCTAGGCATTCGTTCCTAAATAGGAACATTTAACAATATCCTTTCTATATTTCTTCAAATCATAAGAAATTGCTAAATACTCTGTAATGATTAAAGTGATTTAAAAATTCATGCAAAACAAACGAGAGAATTAAAGTCAATCTTTATATTAGAATTCATCAAAAAGTCAAACAAAATGGACTAAAACAAAGAATACCAGACTGTCCGGTCTGTCGCCTTTACTCAGGGACATTTCTCTGAGAATCTAGTCATGACTCGGTTTGGAGGTGATGATGATCTCCATGTGTCTTTTTCTGTATCTCTCCCTTATGTATTTAGGACAATAAACAGAGATGTAACTAGTAACTGAGGTAAAACTTTGTTTTTAAACTGGAAACTACTTGGTACATTAAAAAAAATCTAAATGGAAGGTTGTTTAGAAAACTGTATTTACCAAAGATGAATCACAAAGACCTTTCTGGTTAAGAAAAATTTATCTTAAAATGAAAATCTAAAAGCAAGTGATGAGCAAGTGATGGGGTTCGAAGAAAAGTATCAAGTCTACTAAAAGTGCAAAAGGCCAGGAGTCCTCAGCAATCACAACTAAAATGTTTCACAGTTAGAATATTCAGAAATGAAGAAGTCAAATAGTACGTTATCCTTCCAATCTAAGCACTCAAACCCATGACTCCAAATGATCTGGAGGATAGACACATAATCTTTTATTAGAAAACGACCCTTAAGTTCTTTCAAGAAACAGTGACCAAAACTCGACGGTTGGTAGGACAGAGGGCATTTGAGCTTTAGTGAGATAGAAATTTATATATTGCACTGCTATTGGCAAACTAAGATGTGGAAGATTATACATTGCTGAATAACAGCTGAAATCCAAAGTACCATTAGTAATCCTACTGTCACATAAAATTACCCTAAGAAAATTGGGGGTAGTTCTATTATCACACCAAAAAGAATAGTGCATTACCTGGTACCTATTTGGAAAAATCAAAGAGGACATGGGAGGGAAGAACAAAGACTGGTAACAATCCAGGTGATTTCAAACAATATAACTTAATCGGAAGAATTCAGATTCGCAAAAATGTGTGTATTTCTCTTATTAATATATAATATGCAACAAAATGGTTAGATGTATGCATTCTCTTTAAAGATGCTCAATCTCACCAGAAGGTAAAGACTTTTAAATGGAAACAAGTACTTATTTTATGTTTCCAGTAAGTATGATATGGTGTTCTCACTGAGAATATGAGAGAACCTTATCTGTTCAGCTTCAAATGACACTTAAGTGAGAAAGTTCAAAACATTTCTAGCCTCTAGTTCAGGTGCTAGCAACCTCTTTCTATAAAGGCTCAATTAGTAAACATTTTGTCAGTCAGATGGACTCTGTGATAACTACTCAATTCTGCCATTGTGGCTTGAAATCAGCTATACACAACATGTAAATGAATGGGCACTGGCGGTCTTCCAAGAACACTTGACTAAAATAGATTATGAGCTAGCCTCTGTCCTAGATTAAAGAAGACAAAAGAATACCACATCCCAATGCAATGTATGGATTGTAATAGTTTCTGGTTGAAGGATGGGTTGAAAATGCGGAGAAGACAACTATAAAAGACAACCTTAGGATTGTGGCTCCAAATGTCTCAATTGGAAGCATGATGGGGGTGGGCAGCACAGAGAAGTGAAGGAAAGGTATTTTGTATTTACAACTAGCAAGACATGGAAATCCAGAGGACCATGAAACATGAAGATGAGGCAAAAACCAACTGTGATTAACAGGTTTCTAGAAGGATCAGAGGATGAATGGTATCTATGTGTCTGCTGATAACTTTCTGAACAATGGAATCTAGAAGGAAAAACTGCTATGTGGCAAAATCATGAGCTCAATTTTGGACACACTGGGGAGTCCAACATCAGCTGAACACAGCTACAAGAAATGGAAACCTAAAACTGGAGTTGAAATAAATGCACGGGATAGAATCAATTCTGAAAGCTGATAGATGAATAAAGAGCACCATAAGCAGTAAAAAATGCATACATCCACTAAATTCAAAATGAAAAAGCCTGCACTTTTTTTTAGCCATAATTAAAAATAAAAATTAACCTTATAGCCAGACACGGTGGCGTGTGCCTGTAAGCTTCAGCCTATGAGGCGGCTAGGGCTGGGGATCGTGGTTTGAGTCCCACTCAGGGCAACATAGCAAGACCTAGTCTCAAAAAATAGCTGGGCATGGTGGCACACACCTATAATTCCAGCTATCTGGGAGGCTGGGGATTGCTTGAGTCTGTGGTACCCCAGGCAACGTGAGCCTGTGGTTTCACAGGCAAAAATAGTGAGACCTAGTCTCAAAAAAAAAAAAAAAAAAAAAAAAATCAACCTATTGACAGCTATTTTAGTCACATGAACAAGAGCCAGATTACAAGGAGGGGCATGGTGGCGCGCATGCCAGTCTAGCAAGCCACAGCCAGAACAGGTTCGAGTCCCACTCGAAGCAATGTACCCAAAAAAGGGGTACCTGTAATCCCAGCTACCTGGGAAGTTAAGGCTGGGGATCACTTGAGTCTGTAGTACCCTGGGCAATATGCGCCTGTGGCAATATGAGCAAGAGAAGTTCTACAGCAGGCTCAAGAGAATGGTGATTTAAAGGGGCTTTTCTTTAAAAGATGACAGACTTTGCATACGTGTCAGGACCAAGGGGTAGGTACAAACTGAAAGCAAGAAGCCATTACTTCAAGATACAGGAAGTACACCACACTGAAAAGACAATCAGGATCACGAGTGGTTGAACACTATTTCAATCCTTAAACAGTTCCAAAAACTTGAATGCTGAGGCAGTCCTAATTTTTGTTCACTCAACATGATAGCTCAAATGTTCTTCAGTTTCCTTAAACGGAAAAAAGATTCCAAACATCAGGAAGGCTAGAAAAAGTAACAGAAAAGTAACTCACAAACTACTCACCTGAACAAACAGACTATTAGAGTACCATGTAGCTCCTTCTCTGATTACATCTACTTCTTTCCAGTGGGTGACCAAGCAGTAATCACTCAAAATGCTGTATTTAATTCATTCCTAAGCAATATGTAGTATTGTTTTGCATGTTTTAACTTTTATATAAATCATGTAAGTGATGCCATGCTGTAAACAACCTAAAAATCTTGGGACAACCAGCAGGAATGTGAACATGAACTACACTAGCAGAGAATACTGAGTAACACCTCCTCTGCTTAGGAATAAGCATGGCACGATGATTGCACGGAAGGTGATCCTTATCCTTAGGGAAATAGCTGTGGGAGTATGGAAAGCAAAGCAGAAAGAAATGTTTGTACCCACATGTGCATGTATCATTGCATGTGTGAGGGGAAAGAGGTAGATGTTTGTGACGTTAGGTCAAGACAGAAAAACATGATTCAGGTAGAGGGTGTATACATGTGTGTTAGCTTTTTAATCTTCTGTATGTATCACATGAGGGCTGAACGATAAAGTGGGATGAAACCACTGGACCAATAAGAACAATGTTCCTGCTGGACCTGCTAAGCATATTACAAAGTCATTCCCTACAAAGTCATTCCCCACAAAGTCTTCATTCCTTTACTGCATGAACCACTGACCTCCTAAATTCAAGAGTTATCTGGGCAGTGTCAGGGTATGATACCACAGGCGCTAAGAAATCAAATGTAAAAAGAGAGGTTATAAAGTATTGACTGAAATTGTCAGTTAAGTGTTAGAGACACTCACAAATTGGCAGCTCAGCCTGCAGAACTGTTTAGTTTGACCAGTAAAGAGCACTGAAAAACTTAAAAGACTGTAGAGATATTTAGAGAGGGTCAATCAATATAGTCACTACAGTGTCTATCATTCCTTTTGACTTTTTACTTCACTTACCTGCAGGCCAATGAAGGCATCAAATCTATGTCCCCTGGTTTATAAGGTACCCAGTCTCATCTAGGTACTTCTTATCCCCTGACTGCTAAGAATAAATAAACACATTATATGAAGATATAGGAAGGCATACTCAGCACTTCTCAATTTTTAAAATGCAAAACTAAGAAAATGTCTATGTGTGTATTGTATTAACTTAAATGTCAGTTAACTTTGTTGAGGAAATGAGCCAGACACAAATACAAATAGAAAATAACAAGTTCTGATTATGTTCCCACAATTCTAAACTACATGTTGCTCACAGCATATCATTTTCTTATTTCTAGGCTACTGCTCATACAGTTTGTGTAATGTTCTTCAATGGTCACTAGACTAATTTCTAATCCATAAATTGAAGGTGATTCTATCTCATTTGTAAAACAAGGATCAAATGCATGAATACAGTAAGGCTCTCAGAAGTGTTAAAAGCACTCACTACACCACACTAACCCTACAGGAACTGAGACAGACTCACATGGTCCTTGATTCAGACACCACAGTGGCTCAGGTACCTATTATTCTGAGTAGCAACTACAAAACTATTTCAATGTAAATATGTGACATATGGTGGTAACAGGAATTCACAAATACTTAAGAAAGACAAAGGCACAAATTTAGGTTTTGCAGGAAGTTTCACCTTCAAAAGCTTACTCTAGTTTGGACTTTCAGACCTCTCAGATAGTCTTAACCTCCACATTAGCGCAGTCCATCCTTATAAAATCCTTCCAGAAACATGTTGGATTATTTTTCCTTCTTTTTTTTTTTTTTTTTTTTTTTAAGAATTCCTGCCAGGCTCACATCTTAGGCCTTTTCCTCATCTGAATGTACACCTGTAACAGAAGTTTCCTGTACCCATATCTATTTGTAAGAAATAAGATTCTTACATTTCTGTTGCTTCCACCTCTAAAACAGCTTTTGTATTTCATTTCCCAAACTGAAAAAGAATATTCAATATTATTTTCTAAATTTACTATCTCCCTTCCCTGTTTTGTTATACCATAGCATCACTGCTTCATTTACAGAAGGGACTCAAGTCTTATATAAATAACCTTACCCAAAGCTTTTAATCATATTTTTAATTATGCTGATTTTTCTGACTTCCAAAATGAACTTCAAATTAAATTATTAACTGACTGGCATTAAATGTAGTATGCCTAAACTAGACTCTTCTTCCTAAGAAAAGGGCAGCTCATTCTGTAAAACTTTCAGGGATAAATTATTCAGATAATTTATGCAGTGCCTAGGTATGAGGCATTAAGCTAGCTGCTTTAATATGACCACAGGATTTAACACTCAAAGCAACATTGCAGGTTGGGCACTACTATCCACACTCTGCAGATTAGAGGTAGGGTCAGGTAATTGAAATGAGACACAGTCAAGCCCACATGGAGGGGGAGCACAGTGGTCAGGGGAGCAGGGAGTATGTATTAACTCAGGATAATCATTTTTAATCTCTGTCCTCTTCAATGGTTATGGCTGCTCTAATGACTTAAGGGCGAAAACTCACATTTGTGTTCTTTTTCCTTACCTACCACAACTAGTATCCTGCAAAAGCAAACCATAGTCGTTCTGAATTTAGCTTTAGAGTCAGACAGATGGTCCAGTCTCTGCTACTTATTATTAGCTGTGAAATACCACAATACCTAACAACTATGTAAGTCGGTAATTTCTGACCTAAATGAGAGCAGAGAATTGTAGCTGGCCAGTTAAGACAGGCTGCCCAGATGAGACCCGGATACTGGGGGCAATTAAGTAACGAGTCCCAGGTCAGACACACCAGTAGATAGCGAAACTAGTACAAGCACAGATCCCCTTTGTTCTGCACAATGTTCATTACCAATGTGCTAGTGACCTCATGGATGGAAACTACATTTCTTCACAATTCTCTAACTTGTGGTAAAAAACTTCAAAATAGCTCAATAAAAAAATGGACCACCCTACAACTGTCAGAATCTGTCAGAACACACTGAAATAAACCGGGCTGTGAGCAAACTATGGTCGTACTAAATTTATTTTATACCATACAAACATCACCAAACTCAGAAAAACCACTCTGAGGGACTTACTGAATGCACGTGCTCTATTTGAATATACTTTTACTGAATGGTAGTCCTTTTGTGTCATGGCATAACTGAATCAGCAAGCTATTTCTTGTCTCAGTGCTCAGTTTTCTCCACTGAAAAGATGGGGAGATGTATTTGCACCTCCCAGGCTGTCAGGGACTAAACGCAACTATATGGACAACCACTCTGTACACTACTGAGAGCTGAGACCCAGTTTCAGCTATAATCTTATGAATCAATTTCAGCTACAAGTTGCTTACTAAAATGGGTATAAACTGAAGGGAGTGATTTTAATAATCATTTTAGGCTGGCTGGTTAATTTGTAGGAAACACCTTATGTTTCCCATTCATAACTTTCTGTAGAGATTTCTTATTTTTTTAACCCAGATACTGATAAATATAAACTCGTTACCAAAAAGTCATGAATTTGCAAACTTGCTATACTGCTAATGATGATAGTTGGGGAGTCTCATAAGAAATGCCTTCTCTCACCTGACTGGTTTTTGCTGTTCTGCACCTCTCCGTTACTTTGTGGCTGTTGATTTGTTAAAGCACTGCCTTCTGACTGGTTGCTTAACACTTTAACAGCAGATCCCAGGTTTGCTGCTATGACAGGAAAATGCTGACCCCTCTTTAGAAGCTGTTTGTGTTCCTGGTGGCGAAATCGTGGTGGTACTTCACGAGGATACCGAGGCAAGGCCTGTGGTGGTTGCTGTGGTTGCTGTTGCTGCTGTTGCTGCTGCTGCTGCTGCTGTTGCTGTTGTTGCTGCTGTTGCTGTTGCTGCTGCTGCTGCTGCTGCTGCTGTTGCTGCTGCTGCTGATTGTTGGCTGTGGCTCGCTTGGCATTATTATTAGTGCTGGTTGCTGTGGAAGTGCCGTTATTACAGTTGGCAGGCTGAGGCTGGCTTACACTGGACTTTATCTGTTCTGGCACTAATCCCAACAAAAGAAAAGGGGTGGAAAAGATTAGCCAGTAAAGTGTACCTCCATTGTAAGCCATCTAAATAAAAAGGTACTATGAAAAAAATAACAACCCTAAGGGAACACAAGTTTTGAGTGTGCAGGGATTTCCTCAATCATAGCCTCAAAGTTTCCTTAGGAGAGATCACAGCTACAGGTCAACTTTTAGTTTTGCTTATCACCAAATAAGGGCATAGATCACTAACTTTCCCTGACCTGGACGGCTGCTTAAATTTACCATCTTTCCCCCATGTTTTGTGATCAGAGGACAAAATGATTTAACACCACAGAGCTCACGTTACTAAAACAAAAATGTGGCAAGTCAAATTCTGGCAATTCATAATACATCCCCAACTCCCTGGTAACTGTTCTTAACCTGTCCCATTTTTAATGTGTTCAGCCCTTATTTTTCATCTTTGGAAAACAATATAAGAAAAACGGAAGAAAACAATATTAAAAAGGCAGTTAAAAATGAAGTAAATACAAAGACAACAGCATGAAATGCATGAAACTATTCTTATTAGAGAAATAAGCATATACCTGTATTAAACAAACCTGAGCAACAGCTATCTGCCTACTGCGTGGACTCTAATAGTGAAATTTTAGACCCGAAAGAGATTAAGTAAATAAACTGATAGAAATGCCTTAAACCAGAGAAGATACAGTCAATGTCTAAATCAACAGAGAAGCAACACAGATGCTTAGCACCTTTGGTGTCAGATGGACTCAGGTTCCAATCCCAGCTCTACTTTTACTAAGGTTTTAAGTTTTGGGGCAAGTTACATATAAAACCTGACCGAGCCCACATACAGCTATTGAAACACAGGCTATTTCCTCATGATTGGCACAGTATTTTCTTCTACTTTTATTCAATTTTCCTCACATTTCTTACGTTTCTGTGAGAGTTTGATGCATCCTCACTGATGTCACTGTCAGCTAAAGACAAGTATCTCCCTGTGATTGGTAAGGACTCTCAGCAAAAACTGCTCAAGGGCTGAGTTCCAGGCCAGAAATGAAGAGCCCATCACTCACTAGGTAGGCTATCCCTATGCCTTCCTCCTTGTTTACACAGTACAGCAGCTGGTCTAGTACCTGGCACATGTGGACCCTCACTATACACAATTACTACTGTGGCTTAAATAAAAGCGTATTAGCCAATACCTACAATGTTTGTGACACAATAAAGTACTTGTGCTGTTTTCAACAGTCAACCCAAGTTCGTACTCACCCTCAGCTCCAGAACTTCCCCACACTATTATTTTCTTTCTCTGAACACTAGTGGATTTTGTCTTTACCACTAATACCAATTTATTTTACAAGTTGACCTTGGCCTTGGATATTTTTTTAAATGATTTTTTATTTTTCTGAAGTAATTCAAATTGTAATTCAGGAGAAAATACATTAAACAAATTACAAACCATCTATGTTATATCGTTTCCATTCTTTTTGGAGTTGACCGAAAACTTCTAATTAATAGTCAAATGCTTTCTAGGTCAAATAACTTCATGAAACTTTTGTCTCTTAGATAAGTTATTGCTTCCACATACATTTATCATGAGAAAAAGTTCGAAAGAAGATAAAAGTATATGTAACTATGAAAGTATAAGACAAAAACTCTAACACATCTTTTACAAAAACTCAACACAGCTTAGTACTGAATACAGCATGGTATTTATCAATTGAATGTAACCTTAAAATGATAGTTACCCACTACCATAATAACACAAGTTTGTTTGCTAATTTATTTTAAGAGGAAAAAGAATGTGATGGCAATACCCAAATAAGATTTTATGAAGGTGAAATGAAAAAATTGTCCTTTAACATGTTTAAAGGAATGAGAAGACAACTTATACAAGAACACCATGAATGACTTACATGAGGAATTTTACAAGACTTTTAAATCAAAAGGGACTAGGAATTCAGAAGCAGTATCTCTATCTACCACACCCAGAAATCCTACCCCAATTCATCATTCTCAGTAAAGAACCATAGGGAAAACAGTATCTTGTCTATTGCTAGGAAACTTGGCAAAAACCAGTAAAAATATTAAGATATTTAACTACTAAGTAATATAACTTAAACAAATCTATTGTAGAGCTAAATAATCAAAAGCAGAATCTCAGATGTTAACATGGAATATAGTAATAAAAAGTAAAAGAGAAGCTAACAGTGCACATAACTGGAGGGAAGGATCAGACAACTGCATAACACTGAATATTTCTGGCTACTGTGTATGTGCAGGTAGGATAATTATATCTGCAAATAGCCAAACAACTGGAAGGAGATAAAAACAAAAATGAGAAAACCTGATCCATTCAAGAGACATGGAAGACATAATGAAAACTGTAGTTAATATGAAATATAAACTAAGATGCCAAGTGCCAGATTAATCTGAAATAATAAGTATGAGTGGGTTAAATCCACGTGTTAATAATGGCTTTTAAATTGGGATAAAGAAAAACAAACTTACGGAACATAACTTTGCAAAATTCACTCGTTAAAAAAACAATGCAAGAAAATAAGAGACAGTTATATTACCAAGAAATGCTAACAAAATCTAAATGAAAGTAAAATTAATATATAAAAGAAAATTCAGAGCATTATAAAAGATAAAAGATATTTCATATTAATAAAAAGAAACCAATCAAAAAGACAAACAGCTAAGAATCTTTATTACCAAAGTTTACAGTAAAAACCCAAATGCAAACAGAGAAAAAATGTGAAGAAAAACAAAACTATATGGTGAGAAAACAGTGACGCCTTTTTTGAAAAGTACCCTTAACCAGGCATTAAGGTCTCTGTCTCTCTCTCTGCCTCTCTCTCTGCCCCCCAACAACACACACACATCCCATACAGCACTAAGGAGTGCAAAAAGTATAAACAATACAAATGACATTTCTGAATTACACTGCAATCATACTAGAAACAGAAAATTAGTAAGTAAAACTATAATAAATTTCAAGTTGAAGAGGAAATAAATATCCAAACTACAGGGTTATCAAGAAAATAATAGTGGACATGACACATATAATTTTAATATATGGTTATGCCAGTGTAAAGTCACAGCTTTAATTATTTTCAAAAAGCAAGAATATAAAACAACTCAAGCTTTAAGAAGAATTTAAGAAAGCAAAAATAAGGGTAGAAATAAATGACATTAAAAGTGAACCAATAAATCACAATGATTCTATGAAAAAATAGTTAACCTAGTTTTTAAAAATTAAAATCGGAAATATGATTTTCTAAAATTAAGATATTTCTCTAGGCTCAGTTGTACAGGTAATTTTAAAAGCTGGGCAGATAGATTTAATACAGACCCGGGGAGAAGTAAGAAATACAGATTAGTGAAGAAATAGACATTTATGAAGCCACCAGAATCAGACAGCTTTACTCTCAACATTACTGTACTTTTCTTCCTTCATTTCCACTAGCATATTGTTTTAAGAAACTTGTATCTCTAGCTAATGTTATTTAAATTGCTGCAGAGGACAGCATAAACTGGAATGCCATTAATGCCATTACTAATGAATCAGACAAAATTTCATAAACCCCAAACACTGGGGTTATGTAAAAAAAGATACATAAAAGGTATTGGGGAGAGGGAGGAAAGGCCGTAACTTTAAATACAGAGATTCTGGAAAGACAAAAAACAAAACAAAAAAATCTCAGAGGTATGTACACTCTATGCCGGTAAAATAGAAAACCCAGCTAAAGTGAACAGTGTTCTGTAACACAGGCTGGCCAAGCTTTACCGAAAAGGAGCAGACAGTAAACAATTTAGGCTTTGTAGACCATCTAGTCTCTGTTGCAACTACTCAACTCTGCTAGAGTTTCTAGAGCACACAGACACTCATATAAAAGCAAAACAAAAACCAAAACCCTAGTTATATAACGTATACATGAATGGCTGTGACTGCTTAAATAAAACTTCATGTACAAAAATAGGCTGTGGGCCAGAAATGGCTATAGTCGTTTAGTCTCTGCTCTGTGCGTGACCAAAATGGTCTCAGAGAGGAGAACAAACAGTATTACAACAGCAGAAGACACAGAAAAGGTCCTCTAAGATTCACGTCTTTGGAAAATACCTAGATAACTTTACGAGGTGAAATACAAAGTCCTCAGGAAACAAATTATCTAGCTTACAGAAACTACTCAAGAACAAAGAAGTGCAGGTTCAAGCCGGGCACGGTGGCTCGTGCTTGTAAGCTTCAGCCTATGAAGCGGCCGGGGCCAGGGATTGCGGTTCGAGTCCCGCCTGGGGCCTGTAGTGAGACCTGGTTCCAAAAAAAAACAGCTGGGCGTGGTGGCGCACGCCTGTAATCCCAGCTACCTGGGAAGCTGAGGCTGGGGATGGCTTGAGTCCGTGGTACCCCGGGCAACGAGAGCCTGCGGTTCCACAGGCAAAAATAGCGACACCTAGTCTCAAAAAAAAAAAACAAAAAAAAAAACAACAAAAAAAAAATCAAACCTGGGCTCTGCAATGTACTAATTCTTAGATCATGGGCAAAGTAATGGACCACTTTGTGCCTATTTTCTGATCTATGTAAGGGGAATATTAATACATACAGCATTAATAACTACACCAACATCTACACTCACCAAAGCAAAAGAGATAAGACAGTATCTGACACATGGTAAACACACAAGTACTAACTAAAAAAGATGACTAGTATCTGATACTAGGTAAGATAGAGGGGTAAGATACAGGAGAAGGACTAAGTGTGATTACCAGGTTTCTGGCCTGAAATCGAAGTAAACAGTGGTACCATTTACAAAGCATGAAAACAGAAGACAAAAATTAACTGTGGGGAGAAAATAAGTTTAGTTTTTAATACATTATATTTGTTGTTGCTATCAGACACCAGTTCTCAAACTTGCTGGTTTCAAACCCCTCCCCTCCCCCCACCTCCCACACCCCCACCCTATACATTTTAGCTCCCAAGAGCCTTTGACTATGTAGGTTATGTCTACATTTATCTATTAAAAATTGAAACAGAAATCTAAAATATATTCATGTAAAAACTAAACCTTTTTACATAACCTGTATTTTTTGAAAATTAATGATCGTCTAAAACAAAGTGAGCACTGTTTTATATTTTTTGCAAATCTCCTTAACAACTTAAGAAAACCCAGATGAATTTTCACATCTGCTTCTGCATCCAATTTGTTATGATATCCACATGATGCACTCTCTAGAAAATGCCACAATATACTCACAAGAGCATAGGAGTGAACATAATAAAGCCTTCCTAATATTATGAAATAGATTTTAAACTGTGGAGTTCATCAAAGTTTCAGGGAGTCTCTGAGGGGTCGTCAGATAATTCAAAGACTACCACTACCATGTAGAACACATGGTTTTAGCGCTCAGTAAAAGTGTGGACCAAAAATTATAAATTTATAATTCAGCATGTAAGTGGCAAAAGAAGACAGAGTTGTAGGATGAGAAAAACTGACAAGCAATAATAACAGGTTTAAATAGCAAACAGAAGGAAAGAATTAAAGGCAAGAATAAGGGATAACTGTCAAGGAGGTAGGAACAGAGTTGTTTAGCAAATGATTTTACAGTCATTTAAGGAGGGATAGCTTCCCAAATCCTTCCTAGACCTATGTAAGATCCATTTAGTCAACAGCTCCACAACGAATGATGTCCTTGACAGCATTCAAATGCATTGTTCTATCTCCAATCCAATGTGACTTGGTCCTCACAACTGTTCTTGCAAAACCTTCCAAACTCAAGTCTTGATCCCTATCCCCCACCTTTCACCTTCTCCTTAAGTCTATCAACTCTCTGCCAACTTATCTCTATCATACTATCAGAATTAACCTAAAGTCTTTAGCATAGTTCCTATCTGCAATGTTGACATCATTTCCCTTCCACACCAGACTTCTGCAAAGTTATTATTCTCTCATACTTTTCCTTTTCCCTAAAATGCCTTAAAACCTTTCTTGCAAATCTCTATCCATCTTACTCAGGAAATACCAAATTACTCTCACTCCCAGATTCAGCTAATCTTAAAAGAATATTGTAGCAACTTCACCTCTACTGCCATAAAGCCCTTACAAATACCTTACACTTCATAGAATGCAGTTTTAAAGTGCTGATTTCTTATTTCTCTACTTCATCGCTGACTTTCCAAGCATCAAACACAGCATATGATCAAGAATTATTGATTGAATGAACAATTCAAAATCTGTCACCATTTGTTAGATGATTAATTCATAAAACACCACACAGACAATGCTGAAGATGAAACATAGTGGAACACACCAACATTTATGAAGTGGAATAATTAAGAACCAATAAAGAGAAAGAGAAAAGAATGAGTAAGGATGGTGATGGTAGCTGTTTACTATGTTGCTAAATAAGTAGTTACAAATTTCTAAGGGAAATCCAGAGTTAGCATCCAGAGAACATTACAGAGCTTAGTCAATAGGACTGTTTGTGTCAAAAGACACCCTGATTAGCTATAATACTATACTGTCCATAATACCAGAGATATTTTGAAGGAATTTTAGCTGGTATAAAAAGTACACAGTTCGCTAATGTTTCTTATTTCTGCATTTTTTAACATACTGTGGCCAAAAACCTGTCTTTTGCATAGTTTAAAATTGCCCAAAAATAAACAAGCTTTTACCTTTTAAGGAAAGATCATTTGTTCAAAGAATTTAAAACATTTTCCTAAATTGTGCTCCAAATCACAACTTCCTACTTTGTAAACCAATATTATCAACCCACTAAGATTTTCTAATTTTTACTGCTTTTATACATTTCTGATATTTATATATTAAAAACTCCTCTATAAACCTTAAAAATTATTCTAAAAATAAAATTTACTAACCGGAAAAGACAGCAGTTACTTTACATTCAAATAAAAAAAAATATCAGGTCTAAGATAGCTTAATATCCAAACTCTTAAAATATCAGGTTCTAAACTTGTAAAAACACCATTTAAAATTAATGTTTACTTCTTTATCTTTAAATATTTTAAATGCCATTTTAATAAGCTTACTTCAGAAAATACTAAATGAAACTCCCTTTTAGCTATCTACAAATTTAATAAACAACTGTTTCAAATATAAACCAGTCATTAATAATTTATATTACAACCAACCCCTCCAAAACCTCAAGTTTTCCTTTAATCCTAGTCTACAATTTAGCTTTGCACAACAGTTTTCACATTGGCTCTTACAAATCTTCTAAAAACAGTGCCAGAAATAATCATGGTAGAGAAAATGGCAATTTAAAACATGACTTTTAGAATGAAACAAATAAAAAAAATACATACAGATTTGCATGTGGGTTCTTAAAAGAACTCAAGTAGCTGAAACTACCAGTTAAAAACTGTTGCTTATTAAACATCTATAGACCACAGAACACTTTCAAGAAATCTTTTGACAAACTTTAAATTCACCTAATACTGCTATTTCTTTTCTCTTACTATTATTATATAGGAAAAATAAAGTTATCAAACTCTATGAAGATGGAATATACCAATGATAGTCCCTCAGTTAAAAACATTATTGTCACAAAAGAGCAATACAGAATTTTTTTAACACCTCTAAAGAGTTAATTTTTCAAGATTAAAACAGTGCAATTAATTTAAGATCTTGTATAAAAAGTAATTGATAAGCTTATAAGTAAACTCCACAATAGAAGTGCCTAAGTTTACATGATGGAATAACATAAGAATTTTGGCCGGGCACGGTGGCTCGTGCTTGTAAGCTTCAGCCGATGAAGCAGCCGGGGCTTAGAGATCGCGGTTCGAGTCCCGCCTGGGGCCCGTAGCGAGACCTAGTTCCAAAAAATAGCTGGGCGTGGTGGCGCGCGCCTGTCATCCCAGCTACCTGGGAAGCTGAGGCTGGGGACTGCTTGAGTCCGTGGTACCCCGGGCAACGAGAGCCTGCGGTTCCACAGGCAAAAACAGCGAGACCTTGTCTCAAAAAAAAAAAAAAGAATTTTGATGTAACTGTGAAATACGAAGACATTTTCAAGCAACCAAAGAACGAATTTTAATGATTTAAATAGACTTTGACGCCGAGTCATAGTCATTTAAAAATAAGTCAATTTTTTTGAAACATATTCTACATGAAATGGACTAATAGACTGTAGGGGGATAACCAAAGGATGTATAAGAATTCCAGTGCAGATGCAAAAACCTAACTATGCACACACATGACTTACAGTTAAAAATAGTGGTGGTATCATTAAAATTCCTTGTAAAATTGGAAAGTAATTGCTTTTTAAAGGTATAATAATTTTTAAGTGCTAGGATCATAGGCTAAGAATAGATTCTCTACAATCAAGTGACTATAATAATTTCCTAGGATGTATTCAAATTATTTTAACTTTCTTGGATTACCTACATTGAACACAAATAGCTTTTAAAATAAGTTGAATTCTACTGTGGTGATGAATAAATCTTTTGGAGGAATTTTCTTTCTCTTACTTGATAAAATGAAACTTTTGGACTCAATCCTCAGATTCAGAATAAGAAAGCCAGTAAGGTTTAAAAGCAAGATGCCTTTGGGCTTTAAATAAGAAATTGCTTGTAAAAATTGAATTATAATTTTAGTAAATTTCAAATGTCTATAAAGATCATTTTTAGGAGGCTGAAGATACCAAACAGAAATTTATTTTTTGGTTCACTGGTATTTAAAAAATATAAATTATATTACACTGTCTTGTGTTGTTTCTCAGTAAAGAGCTTAAGTGTTAGGGGTGTTTTTTTTTTCTTTCAAGGTGGATATAACAGATACAAAGATGTCACCCTGCTTTACTGCTATGAATGTAATTTGGAAAAGTCCAAATAAAAGAGGTGAAGGCAGGATTTAGCATTTAGATAATGTTTTTCACATACACTGTATTTATCAGGCATTGGTTTGTGATCAAAGTAGTTCCATTTCTTAATGGAAATGTCCTGCTGACTCCCTTTCATTCATGAGGAGCCATGCAACTACTTCTGACCAACAAGTCGTGAGTTCAGGTCTGTGTTTGAGACCCCCCAATCTCATGTTTTCCTTCTGGAATGGAGATCAGAAATGTTCAAGACAATGGCTGCTCCCTTGGCTCCAACCCTGATTGGCTCCAACTCTGGCGACTGAGAACCTATTGCTGATTTGTAAAGGACAGAAAGCAGAGCAATAAATCAATCTTCACCATTTCAATTCACTAAAATTCTGTGATCGTCTGCTATTACAAAATCATTTAGCTTCTTCTTGAGTGCTCAGAACTGTGGTTCTTGTTTCACAGATGGAAAATGCACTGTGCTTATTTCTCTGTTAGTTATCAGGAATTTGTAAAAATCAACTGAGTAAATAAGAATCAAAGCCAGAAAGACCTGACAGAAACTTGTCTCTCTTCATGGATGTCAGTAGCACCAAAAATGTTCCTTAAGTGCAGAGAACCCATGTGATTTGAGGCTAAGGAAACAGGGTTCCATTTTGAAATATGAAATATATTTTTGCAATGCCATGTAAGCTTATACTAGTGGTAACAAAAATAGTTACTTTGAATTGAGTGTAAATATGTTATGGGTTCTATACTAGTCCCCTGTAGTGTTTTATTTAATTTCATTTCATCCTCTGTGATTCTAAGAGAGTTTATTCCAGCTGAGTCCTTTCCATCTTTATACTGTACAAGTTGCCATTATGGCAACATGTTTTATCATTCACTAAGTATCTGCACCGACATAATCACATTTGTAGCAACTGTTGCACCAATAGTCTTGCATTTTATAGATGAGGAAGTAGACTGAAGATAACTTTTCTGGTATGGTCAGGGTCATTTAGTTAGTATCAGATTCAAGTCCTTGGAACAGAAATCCCCTGTGGTTCTTCAGTTCACTTTCAAATAACTTATTTTCACTTATCCTCAAAGTTTTTCTTTTCCTTTTTAAATAATTCATTTATATATAAATTTCACATCTCTGTGATCTCTGGGGTTCACCCCCCCAACTGTCTCCACCCTGTCCCATCCCCCCACCCCCAGGTTGTGTACTTCAATTTGGTTGTTGGCTTGTTTTGACTTTTCTTCATGGATTTTTGTTTATCTTTCCTATGACCCATTTAGTAGTGAAACCATTTGGTTTCTATTTTTTTCTTTTTGACTTGTTTCTGCTAATTTGAAGTCTTCTAAGTCCATCCATGTTATCATAAAATCATCTGTCATTTTTAATTGATGAGTAATATTTCATTGTGTATATATACTACATCTTTTTCATCCAGTAATCTGTTTTTGGACATTTCAGTTGCTTCCATGTCCTTGCAATTACAAATAGTGCTGCAGTAAGCATCCGAGTACAGGTGTCCCTTTGTACCCACATTGAAGTCACCTTTGGGTAAGTTCCCAGGAGAGCAATTGCTGGGTCAAATAGTAGTTCCATTTTCATTAATTTGAGGGCCCTCCATAGAGGTTGGACCAGTTTACATTTCACCAGCTGTGTACGAGTGCCCCTTCTCTCCACATCCTCACCAGCAATTGTTGCCCATTTCATGGATGTGAGCCATTCTTAACTGGTGTAAAGTGGTATCTCACTGATCTGTCCTTTTCTTATTTATCTTTCATTTTTATTAAGAAAAATCCCCCTTTTAAGCAAATGAGATTAGGTATAATCAACAAAATAAAAATGTTCTAAAGTAATTCAGTAAAACCCAGGAATACTTTAAAAATTATTAAAAGGAAAGGTTTCTAGTTGTCAAATAATTAAACTGTAAATACTAAATGCTTTTAAAAATCCTTACAATTGTTCAAATGTTATTTTTAAAACTGCTGTTTATAGATGAGCAATCTTTTCAAAATGACTACGACAAGGAATTTTTTTATGTTCTTAAGGGCAATAAAATAACTTCTGCAAGAAAAAAATGTTAATAAATTAATGTATTTAAATTTTAACTATTAAGGCAATACCATATATAATAGCTTTATTCTCTATTAATATTTTTAATATATAATCTCTTTGAATGTAAACACCTCAATTATTCTGTTTAGCTTAACTAATAACTTTCAGTAATATTTATATTGAACAATCTGCCTTATGTTCAGTGGAAGAGCAAAGAAGTTTGGGTAAAAACAGTTCTTCCAGCTTTCCTAGTAAACAGCAGCAACATAATTATTCTCTACCCCCAAGAGATTCTAAAGAAAAGTGTCTCTAACTTCTGTGTTTTCCCATTCTGCAACTTATAGTAGAAAATGGAGGAATGGCAAAATATTATTTTATTAAGTATTACTTGTTAACTTCCCCTGGACTTGAGGTCCAACAACTTGCATTTCATATCCTTACATTCTTAAGGATGTAAGGATTATTAGGTGTATTGAAGTCACTTTTTCTTTTCCTCTTGTTGAGAAAGGAATGATTTAAAATATAGATTTAATGTAAGGATTGTCCAGCAGCCAGCTGGTCGAACAATGCAAAGGGTATTCAGTTAAAATGAACATGTAAATCAAATTTACTTGAAATGTAAGCAAACATTGTACTAATATAAAAATTATTTTTATTCATAAACACACTGAATGATTTAATATACTCCCATGATAATACAATGATGTTAAAATATACATATGTGCAATCAAATAAAAAAAATAAGAATATATTTCCATAATAATGTTTATTTCATGTCTTGTTCTAATGTCAGTATGGAATGCTAAAGGGCATGTAGGGGAAGTTCAGTTTTTAAGCTGATACATACAGATTACGTGGCACTAGAAAATGAATTTAATTATTTTACCTTAAATTTGAGATCAAATTTTGAACTTCATCTTCAGTTTGCTATTTTCCATACTTAGGAACTTTTCAACAGAAATATTAAGATATGCTTATACCTATACAAAAATAAATGTAGCTTATGTTTTTATCAGTTTTTGAGTCATTTTCAAGTTCTCAAAAGCTATTCAAGTAGTCCAAACTACTTGTTAAGGATTAGCAGAATTTAATGGATTGGTAAGCAAGTATTTTCCAAGCCTGACATCAGCCATTTATCCACCTCACAGATATTAGAGAAATGACCTCTCCCTGGGCCTTAAGGGACGTCTTGACTCTTCCTCAAAGAACTCTTATCTTCCTTCCCAAAAAGCTCCCAGCATACATTATAACACTAAGAGAAACATAACCTTATTAGTCATTATGCAACATTCTAAGTTCAAACCACTAAATAAGTAAGTTATAGCCCTAAGTTTCATTAAATGAAATTCAGAATAAAACTACTCTTATTAATTCTACCTGCTGGCAAAAAACCTGAGCAAGGTGTATAACTATAAACTGTAAGATCGCACATCTTTAAGAAAAGCTTTAAGAATCATAACCTATAATGTATTCACTAAACCATCTATTCTATTCATCTATCTGCTCATTGTATCTAGTCAAATATGTGAGATCCAGGAAAACAGAATGATGAATGGTATACTTTCCAGGCAGCAGCTTTGAAAAGAAAAAATCAGAATGCCCTCAGTCTCTCATTAATATCTTGAAATTCCAGAAGTGATTTGTTAAATTAGAACTGCTTAGGAGTTTGTTTAAAAAAAGATTAGACTCAGGATTCACTAAATCAGCATCTATTTAAAATGTGTACTGCATATGGTTCTCATTCAAGTTTGAAAAACTTAAAAAAAATAATTCAGCTGGAAGTTAGTAATACAGCAAAGCTCCAAACACAATGATGTTTTTTGAAAATATTTAAAGGTGACAAAAGGTATACAACAGAGTTCATCATAAGTCCTGGAAGGAAAAAATGACTTAAGAAATGCAAGATGCTGCTGAGTGCGGTGGCACGTAACTTTAATCCCAGCCACGGGAGGTTAAGGTTAGGGATCACTTGAGTCTGTGGGTTTGGGATTACTCTGGGCAACATAGTGAGATCTAGTCTTTAAAAAAAAAGAAGAAGTAATGCAAGACGCTTACTTGATTTTTAAAACTAGAAAAATGTCCATTTTATTTTTTCAAGTATGAGTATATGTGTGTTTATTCCTAATTAAAAGGCAAATTGCAAAATATTTGTCCTCTAGAACAAGCTAAAAAGTTATCTCTTCACTTCCACTGCCCACCCCACTTTTCCCTAATGGAAGGAAAAAGGTGCTGTTTCAGTATACTCTTGCTAAGCCTGACATAGGAATGCATTCAACAGACCCCTATAGCTTACAACCAAAGTTCAAGCTTAGGGTATAAATGTTTAATTTTGTTTTCCTACTGAACACATTGAACACATATTTGTGTTTTTGTGTAGGTATCTACTATAAGTGAATGGACCAAAATAGCAGGTAATTCTGACTGGTACTCACCCACAAAATTTCAAACATATGATAAAGGCTATAATGTTGGAAACACGTGCATCAAATACATCAGATGAGATGCAATGAGCATACTATATGAAAACGCATGTAAATTGATAATAAAAACAATAAGCTCAAAAGTTAGAAAAAGCACAGGATTGGGAAATTTCATCAGAGGATAAGAATATAACAATTAAACATCTACTACTCCATTTTACCAAAAACAATATGTAAATCAAAATATATCAAATTTATAAAAATTATATATCCTGTTTTCTTGTTACAAGACATGTTCCTTGTACTATGGCAAGGACATGGCACTGTGGTTTATCCATGCTGGGCTGGGTTCTACTTTAATGGGAGGAGAAAGCAAACCACAGTCTGGATGTAGGGATTTTCTGAATGACTAGAGGTACTGCTAATATGTTATTTCAAGGGGCTGAAAGGTTGCTGAATCTGTACAACCATGATGACAGAAATTAAAATTAAGCAAGTATCAGTTGAATAACAGGCAATGTACCTGGTAACTCTTCATTATGACTCGATACATTTTAAACATTCTATTTTAAAGATGAAACACCTAAGGCGCAGAAGTTGCCTGTGAGCAAAACATCTACTTAATGGAAGAGCTGAATTTTTAAAACCAAATCTGATTCCATAAATATGTTCTTTACAGTATAAAGTAAGTTTTAAAAGCAAACACAAACTCTCAAAAATAGGGGAATGGCTGTCATATCATAGTTCTCTGAACACTACATATAGGAAATGTCTAATCAGCTAATTATATTAAGACTTCCATTACATACATGTTCAGCATTTACTACCCTTCAAGTCTTGTAATTTAGGTGCTAAATCTCATTCCCACATTAAGTAGGATTATCTCCTTTTGAACAGTTAAGGAATTTACCCAAGGTAATAGAAGAACTACAAAGGCAATATTCAAATCCATGCCTATCTGATTTAGAAGCCTGGACTTTTTTAACCACTATGCTGCGTATGTGCTAAAAGTTCAAGATTACCTTTAGGTTAGTCAAGGTTTTTGGCTTCTGGCCAAATCTGTAAGTTTATCAAGACGTTTTCAACTTAGCTATAGTTCCAAGCTCTCACTTGTGACGCACGCTGAGGGATAGCTACTACTCTAACTAAAATTAAGAAAATACAGTAGAAATCATGGTATACACGGTATTGTTTATCTGGAATTTTCTTTCAGCTAGCTGTGGCTGGGAAAGTTATACTTCCTAGTCCATCCTGATTTCTACTCCAAAATTTAAAATTTAAAACAAAACTCCTGATTCTGCTTTCCCTGACATTGAGTATGTAAATGTTGCAGGGCAGAATCTCAGAACTGACACACCCCAGGGAGCTCTCACAAGCATCCAGCAACTGTGGTTTCTTAGTTCTTTAACAAGGGTTTACTTTGCTGACTAATCTCTGCTTGTTTTTATTCCCTATATCCTGTCTTGCTCCAATATCACCACAAACATGGAGGTTATACAATCTTTCCACGTGTTTTAATAATTATTTTAGTATTTGTAAGCTAACACACCTAAATTTGCTAGAAATAAGTGGTTCTTATCCAAAGCAGTGAGAGGCATTTAGCATTCTTCATAACCTCATTTGAGTATGTAAGTCTAGATTTTTGTGAATAAATCTATATTTTAAATCATTCCTTTCTCAACAAGAGGAAAAGAAAAAGTGACTTCAATACATCTAATAATTTTAGTATTCCTCATGAAAGTGGGCTATTGTATTCCTCCATTACTGCAGAGCCATGAATTAACACAGCTTACTTAACACAGTTCAAAGATATCTTCCATTAGTAAATGCTTAGCCAGTAAGAACCCCTGCTTCTCCTTCAAAGAGGTCAGTGAGTAGAACACATATACCTTCAGAATCTCTCACAAAGCAAAAGACTTATCATGGCACATCTGGAATCGGAACTCATCTTCCCAACATTGTTTAATACCTGTTATAATACAAAAGTCATGTTTCACTGAACTGAGCCACAACTCTAATAGAAGAATTTCCAAGCTATGTAACAAAAACAAGTTACAGGTGTGCGAGGAACATCCTAGGGAGTGGGGAACCAGACTCTCTGGGATTGTGCTCTTTAGCATAAGCAACCTCATTTATTTGCCATAAAAGTCCCACAAATACAATTTTCCACTTGTGTCACATGAAAAAGGTTAGGCAATGCACTTCAGTCATGATCTCTTTAGGCTTCAGGTCTCTCATCTGCAAATTTATGCAGTCCAGTAACCCTTTGTAAAACCACCAAAATTCCTGAATTTCACTGCTGTGGGGGCTTTGTGATCGAAAACCTTAGACTTTAAGAAGAAAACAGAATGGTAAGATAAGACCACAGGGAGATATGTTTTTTGTTACTAACCTACATCAAAGATCAGAATGGAAGAATTTTGAGAACAAGGACTTCAGATTACTCAAAGCAAATTAAGAAGCATTTAGGACCCTGCTCCAATATGTGTTCTGAATCACCAGTACTACTAATTTCTTGTGATTAAATATTCAGAGTATTTTCCTTGATCAAATGAAGTATTAAGTGTTGAGCCAGGCAGGCAGCATGTACTACAAGTTAACTATAATGATGTCTCCATAATTTCACATAAAGTTGACTTAACTGATCTCAATATTTCAACTGCTCCCTAGATCAATGAATTTAAACAATGGAATTACATTTGATAGAAAAATAGACTGCCATTTAGTAAAAATAATGGCTTCTATTTCTAATTGGAGTGGAACAAAAATGTTTTACATGTTGGTTAAAGTTTCATTTGCGGTTTAAATTAATCCAGAAAGAAGACAATAGTAATAAACTATGCATCCCAAGTGATCCCCAGAAAACAACAAATTAAGTCTTTTTCTCTCTTCCAGCTTTCACCTAGGCTTCCCTTATCATCTTTAGGAACTCTGGGGTTTGTTATTCTATGGTTATGAAATCACCTAAAGGAGAGGGAGGCAGGAAAGGAATGGGCCAAAAATATTAGCTATCAAAAATGAACAATGCTAGATCCTTTGGCAAGGAATATATAATCAGTATGCTTCAAAAAAAAAAAGTGTCAGAGCTGAGAAGTTGTTCTGAAAAATAACCCTTTATTCTTAAGTTCTCGAGAATATTCTGGAAAGGACATTAACTCCTTCCCTGCCTTTAGAAGGAGCACAGAATACCTTAAAATTCACCCATCTATTGCTTTCCTCACCATAAATTTCTCAGCACTTCACTCCCCTACTATTTCAAGGAGATACCACATATATATAAGTATGTATGCATGTATAATAAAAACACATGCCAAATACAGTCATGCTCCTTGTAGGTTTTCAAAGTTCAAGCCACAAGATCTTTACTATGTCACTCATTTCTTTAGCACACAATTTTATTAGATGAGTTATGAATCCATTGCACCTATTAATAAACTTCTAATTTCTTCATAAAAGAAAGTCAAAACTTACACTTTCCACAAATCCAACTTTTCTATAATTAGTTCTACCCACTGAATGGTGGCAATGTTAGGGGGTGTTATTTAAGCAAAATGGCAGTAACCTCACAAAAAATTGCTGATCAAGGCAGGATTCTATAAGGGGTACTCTAGCCTACCTAACTAGTAACGTTCACTCAGTCTTGAGTGCTAAAATCTTAACCTTAACAATCCAGAAGGACCCGAACTTTGCATCCAGTAAAGTTAAACACTCAGTTCCCTGGTAACACTAATCACACTTCAAGTACTCAAGAGCAAAATGTCACTAAAACTGGGGCTTTATACAGATCCTGTAATAGAGAAAGACAAGCAATGATGCTGACAGTATAAACTGCTAGATGAACCACAATCCCGGGTCAGGTGGATTCTCCTGAGTTTTAAATGTAGGTAATTAATTACAAATTTAAAGCATAATAATAAAAACACTGTAGTAACAGAAACCTTCGTAGTAACCAGAGGGAAAAAAAGCAGATATGACAACTGAGGGAGCTCTACATAAAACCTGGATTTCTATCAGCACCAGTGTCCCTTTCTTGGTTCTGATAAATGCACCACAAAGATGCATTAGTAAGAGAGGATGGGGGAGATGCAGGTGGGACTCTATACCTTCTTTCCAACTTTTCTGTAAATGAGAAATCACTCCAAAATAAAAAGTCCGGTAAAAAAAATAAAAACCCTGGGCTGAGCATGGTGGCGCGTGCCTGTAAGCGGCAGCCTAGGAAGCCACGGTGGGATCACGATTCAAGTCTCACTCGGGGCAACATAGCGAGACAGACACCTAGTTCCAAAAAAAAATAGCTGGGTGTGGTGGCGTGCACCTGTAATCCCAGCTACCTGGGAAGCTGAAGCTGGGGATTGCTTGAGTCTGTGGTACCCTGGGCAATGTGAGCTTGCGGTTCCATGGACAAAAATAGTGAAACCTAGTCTCAAAATAAAATAAAATAAAACAGATAAATAAAATAAAAAACACCTAGCAACAAACTCATCCCCTAAGCCCTCAGTTTTCCATCTCCAATCACTGTGAACCCAAAACAAAATCACCATATAAATATCATACACAGTATGAAAATAAACAATCTGCTTTTATGAATAAGATTAAGTAATTATGAAGGACGCTGCAATCCAAAGAAAAAGTGAAATAGCTGGTAACATGACATAATACACCTTGAAGTAACTTACATATACTCAGTCTACCAGTCTCAGAATTGTGGAATATCTAAAAACAAGATTTTAATATGCTCATATTTTATATGTGGACATGAAGGTGATTTACATTTGATAAAGATATAAAGAGTAGGTACTCAGAGATCTTGTTAAAGAAACAAATACCAGGAGCCAATCACAAATCTAAGACAATATAGTTGGTGCCCCAAATTTAAGATACATCATAACACCCTAAAAAGTCAGAACAGGATTAATGACAGCTGGAGTAATCCACCAGATGAATGCTGAGGGGTATGAAAACACTGAAAGGCATATTACAAGATGAAACAGAAGCAAGAAATAGGAATAAACATAAAGAGGTAAGCACACTCTGAAAATGTATGCCGAGTGGGTGAGACCATGGTGGGTCAGATTAAAAGGGCCTTGAAGCCAACTAGATGAATGCGGTCTTGAAGCAGAGCCACAAGTGTGACAACTTTACATCCCAAAACATGAAAGTAGTTAGTGTGAAGAATTTTAAAAACATTAATTTGGTCATGGTCCTTTTTAATTGATTTGCCAATGTTCTTTCCCATATCATTCCATATTCTTGTGACTTTCTTAGAAATCCAGGTTCAAAGCCACAATATCACCTTCAATTACTCTTATTTCACAGCACCATCATTCAAATCATTTACGCTTCACATCCATCTTCTCTCTCATTACCTTCTCCAATCCTTCTCTTTCCTGTCTGCTCCTGCCTCTACTGGAGTCACTACTGACAAAGAAATGTCCCTAATGCACTTGTGATCATCACCTCTAAATGCAAATACCTTGCAGGTTCTCCACTCCAGAGTAAGCCTAAAGCCCTTTGGGTCCTTATCTCCAGAGCTATATTTTATCACTTCCCTCAACACCCCTATTCTCATTCTCTGAATAGTCCTTACCTACCTGACTTTTGCCTTTGGTGTCTGTCTTCTCTTAGCTACATGTTTCAAGCTGTCCATCTCATATCCAATACTTTCTACGTATAGTGAAGGATAGTTTCAAAACAAAACACTTGTCACACATCTGCTGAAGTTCTTCAGAGGCTCCTGCCTATAAAATAAAAGCCCAAGTGGCCAGGTAGATAGAGCATGAGGTCTTCTTTGATTTGACTCCTATTTATCTTCAGGAAAACCCTTCAACCCTAACCTCTTATCACTGGGTGTTGAATGTGCTAGGATTATACCAATGTTTATAACATCACATTACCTTTTGTCTCTTTACTTCTTCAACCATACTGATCACTCCTCTGTCACTTTTTTCTTTCACTGATGTTCATCCCTTAGAAGCTGTTCTCAAGCCCCAGTGTCAGGCTAAGTAGCACTCTGCTACACTCAGGGCAATTCAGGCGTTTTTACTGTAACCAAGTCACATACATGATACTGTGTTTGCGTGCATCCTTCTATTGCCACTCTCTCTCTCTGGCAAAATAAAACAACTGTGTTCACACACAACTTACACTTAATAAGTATTACCTTACCTAACACTGACGCAAATAAAAATAGCAATACTGATTGCACATATCAAGCAAATGCAGGGACCACACTTTTGCAACAGCTGAAAGTAAAAACTCAGTTTCAGGCCGAGTAAGTTCAGCCTCTGAGCATCCTACACCTTTCAATACCAGGTAGTCAACATCTAAAAGGGTGTAAAGAACTCCCAATTGAGGACCTGAGAGAAATGAGTGCCTGCTTCCTTACTGCCTTGATGTCTTTAGCTTGTATACACTGGGGGCTGCTCAACCTGGCACACTGACCCTGAAGTGAGTACTAAAAGTGGGCAGCAGAGTCTGCCCATAGGAAAGAGTCAGGGACACTTAGTATAGATGGTGTAAGGAACAAAGCAAGAGGGCGTTTCACAGGTCATCTCAGAAGACTCTTAGATGGAATACTAAAGGAAAGATACATGTGCTCCAAGGAGCAAACAAGGGTGTGTGAAAGAGGTGTTTCTCATAGGAGACAGCTGAGGCGGTATATTTAAAGTGGCACAATATACCACAATAAATCAATCATAAACCCCAAAGGATGACTCCAAAGTGATCTCATTGAAGAATTCTGTCCCCAACCCTCTGTTCCTTTCATTCTCTTCTCTCTCCCATCCTGGAGATGAATAAAAATGCATATCAACAACCTTGCTTTAATGAAAAGAATAAAAATAGTTTTAAACAACGTACCTTTGATTTTTTGTTCAGTGGCCTAAAATAAAAACAAACAAACAAAAAACAATGTAAATATGAAACTGAAAGAAATGGATTGTCATGACAAAATGCTCATATATTGCTATATAAAGACATATACACTTTTATCAAGGAATTTGTCATTTTGATGAATTACATAGGAAAAGAGATGCAAAAAAGCATGCTTTTCCCATAGATGTGCCTCACTGTCCCTGATACAATTTCTTTAGACATAAAAAGGAGACATCAATTTATGACAGTATATAACAAAAAGATTTTTCCCTTTTTTCCCTATATTTTTTTCTTTTAATTTTTATTAACTGTTACCTTTATATTTAATGGATTGAATGCTTTATATATGTTTAAATGACTTTAAAAATTCATTTCAAATGATAAAAGGTGAATGGAGGTTTCCAGAGGAAAAACTGCATGCTAACCACTCTGGTCTAGTCAGTGATAAATTTAACTCCTGGGGAGTAGGCTGCTATTCCATTTAAACATAGTCAGCTTTTAAGAAATTTTTGAGTGGGAAACATCTTTAAACTAATTTTCATTTCTGACACATCTAACAATGAATTAAAATTACTATGTTCAGAAGTTTACCTGGCATAAGCCTCTGCTGTCCCATAACTGCCTTATTCCAACTGTCTCTGACACACCAGGGAGAGGGGCCTGAGAACAGCAGGGCTGCCTGAAGGTGCTCCACTCAAACTCATTCAAAACCATTTAAGTGATTATAGACAGAGGCCATACGCAAACTTTTCTGATTAAGACCAATTGTATGGGAGTCCAAAAATAAAAGAATAAGGAGGGAAGTGAGGGAAGAATGAATATAGTAATTGTAAGACCAGGACTAGTTTCTAAATCAAGATAAAGTGGCAAGATAAATCATGTAGCAAGATAAATAATTTTCTTAGTTATACAAAATTACTGCTACCAATAGGGCCACTTTTCAAATTTTGTCATTATAGGACCATAAAGCAAACATCTAAATGGCAATCACCCTAATACTGAAGTCACACCAAACATTGCTTTTCCCCTGGAAAGCCAAGGTCAGTCTAAGCACTGGAGTGCTTCACTGGGTTTTAGAGCTCTAGTGATATGCAAAATAACGGAGGCGCATCTTTTATTTTACATGGATCAAAAAAATTTTTTTAACTGATGGAAAGACAATGGCAAAAGACCAGTCAACTAGCCTAAACACTTTATTTCTAGGAGAAATCATTTTCTACATCTGATGGTAGAAGTCTTAAGAACTCAGTAATATGATACTTTTGAAGTTTCATGCCAAACAGTAAGCTACATAATTTTCTGAAGCCAAAAAATAGTACAAAAATTATTTTACATATTGAATTTCTTTTTAAACTCTCCTACTCTTCCCAGTTTATGTCCAAAGGGACATAGAAGCTATGACCAAATTACTGAATCTAAGCTATAAAGTGCTGCTCTCCTAGACCTTACAACCAAAAGGATACATACTATACAACTTTTTTGGAAAAACAGTTTCCTCTTATTTCAGAACAATATTCTGCCATCTACAGAGAATGGCACCAAGGAGACACCCCAAGGACCGTGTCCATCAGAATGCTATTACAGTGAAGGAATATGAGTCGTAGAACCCAAGGGCTCCTGATTAGGAGGAAAAAGAAATGATAAAAGAGTTTCTTTTTTTTTAAATCTATGTTTGTGGGTTGGTCCAGAGACTTAATGTATTATTCAAATTACTAAAAAGAGAGTATCTCAAGCAGGGTCAGTATTTGTCTGCACTGTTTAAAGTGGTAGCACCTGCTATCAACCACTAAAATAGCCCAAACTGATATGTGTAAAATACATACCAGATTTCTACTACTTAGTACTTTTAAAAAAGACAAAGCTTCTCATTAATAATATTTCATACTCATTATATGCTAAAAATGGTAACATTCGGATAGTTACATAAAAATCTATCAAATTAACCTCCACTGTTTCTATTTTTAAATGACCTTCTCATTTAATTCCTGAGTCTGAGCTTTCTAATTCCTCAAATGTAGAAAAAACAAAAAATGCACTGCTTCTCAGTGTTATTGTAAGACTCAAGTAAAATATAAAGAGACCTTTTCTAGAAAAACTACACAACACTATTCATATGTGAGGTATCATTGTAGGTCCTCTTGTACAAGAGAATTAAATCTTTCTGGTAAATATAGATACAAAATTACTTCCAGTTGGAATATATGCATTTCTTTTTAAACCAACCAAATAATCTGAGCAGTGACTCTCCAAACAATTATCACAATTGCTTCAACAAGGTAATAAAGGCAATGGATAATGTGGTAGACACACAGCAGGATGGCTGTGCTTTCTCTCTGTCAGGCTCTTTACCATTTGTCCTAGTTCCTAGATCTCCACACATACTCAGTGGGTAAGTGATAAGTCTGAAGCCAGACTGTCTAGCTTTGAATCCTGGCTCCACCACTTATACTGTGTGACCCTGGTCAAAACTAGTTAACTTCTCTAGAAGCCCAGGTTCCTCATTTATAGGACAGGAATAAAACACCTACCTCAGTTTTTGTGAGGTTGTAAGTACTTACACACAAGGAGCTTAGTACATGCCTATCATACCGAAAGCGTAACAGACGCTGTGGCTGCTGTCATTAGCTCCACCTGGCCATGCTTCAGCGCAGTCCCTTATCTCACGTTTGGAAACGACCTAACCCAAACTTACCCCCAATTGCCAACTCTTGCTTTTGTTCTCTTTTCTTTCCCTTTTTTTTGAGACTAGGTCTTGCTATATTGTCCTGGGTAGCCCTGAACCCACAGACTCAAGTGACCCCTAATCTCAGCTTCACAGGTAGCTGGGATTACAGGCAGTGCCACTACACCTGGCCCTTTTCCCTCAATTTTTTCTAATCAAACACAATGTCTGACCAGTGCCAGGTATTAGAAACTAAAATTAGGAGTAAGAAATTAATGGAGCTCAATTCACTAATTTTAGATGAGAATATTCACTGAGAGCTTCACTATGATTTCTAAGGAAGCAGTGCAAGTCGAGAATAACCCAGGTCTGCTGAATAAAATGTGTACACAGGCAAAAAAAAACAGGCTGAATAAGGAGTAAGGCAGTAAGAGAACACCCAACTGTACTGGATGAGCAAGAGCTCCAGCCTGATTATATTACTACTCTGGTTACTGAGAAAAGGTACTACTTAGAATGCAGAATATTATACCTAATCTCAGAATAAAAAGATATTTGAGAGACACAACAAGTGAATACTAAAACTTCCAAGAAGGGAAATAAAATTCTAAGCATGAAGTTCTAAGTTTTCTACAACCTAAGTCTCATTTAATCTTAAATTAAGTACATTTAAATTCATAGTGTGTGCGCGCATGTGTGTGCATATAAAATCTTCATCTCTTAACATAGTTAACAAAAATACCGTAACCACTGACTTTAAAATATTCTGACCATTAAAAGATCCCAATGTGTATTGGTGCTTCCTTCCAGCCATTATGCTTTCAAGGAACTACAATTACATTCTTAAAGTAAAGGTTGTACTAAATTATCCCTCTATAATTAACTTATTTCTCAACCTCCTTTTTCCTCTTCATTACGCTGCCCTCAACATTCCTTGTAGAAATTTCTTCTAAAAACAGAACCAGGAGGTAAATCCATGGTAATAACCTAGTCACTATGTTACCCCCCTTTTAAATATAGAAACTACATTCCCATGTTAATAGGAAATTATTTTCTATGCCTGAGATCAGCAGGCAATTAGTCAAGATTCTTAGATGTGAAAAACTTTTAAAAAATTAAAAAAACTATCTACTGATTCTACTATTAATTACTGATTCTATTATTATCAACATACCAAAATATAAAGATCATGCAAATTTTGTATAAAATTTTATTAAAGAATATTTACATTCACATCTTAAAGTAGCTGACAAAATAAAAAACTATCACAGTAATAATATTGTTTATATAAGAAATTGTGTTACTTGATGTTTGATTTAAAACAGAGAATGGCACGGTGGCATGCGCCTTTAACCCCAGCCTAGGAAGGGAGGCCAAAGCTAGGCATCGCTTGAGTTTGTGGATTCGAGACCCATCCCCAGGCAACATAGTGAGACCTAGTCTCAAAAAAAAAAAAATAGCTGGGCATGGTAGCACACACCTATAATCCCAGTTTTCTGGGAGGCTGAAGCTGGGGAATCACCTGAGTCTGTGAGATCCCAGGACAAATCCGAGATCTGGACTACTCAGATGTGATCCCAGATTGGGACTACCCTGGGCAACATAGCAAGACCTGGTCTCAAAAAAAATAAAAAATAAATAAAACAGAATAACCTGTGGTCTGGATTTAAATTTCTTTAAAAGACCAGAGTGTACCAACTTATATTTCAATTTATACTGGCATTAATACTAATTTAGTGTGTTTTCTCACACTTTCCAGCCTTGGTTATTATTATGACTTTAATTTTTGTATCTGTAATATTTGTTTTATTTCTAACTTTTTGTTATTAAGTACTATTTCAATAAACATCTTTGTACTTAAAAAAAAAAAAAAGACCACAGTGGCTATTAGGCTCTTAAATCTATGTTTTCGGTATTATAATAGCACACTATTTCCAGCTTTAAAGTTCACCTTTATATTGTAAAAATTTCATGTTCTGTATCAAAAGGATAAAGCCATGGCACCAAGTGTCAGAAAAGCATCAGCTGAGAGAGTTAAAGAATTTCAATACCCTTCCTACCTCGGTACCTCTGATGAACCCACAGTTGGCAATGAACTCATTTGCGTTCCTCACATGTAAAATGAATGGATTAGAACAAATAAGAACTAGAGTTGTTCAGAAATAAAAATACATAGCCTTCTTTTTAAATGTACATATATAACAAAATAGGAAGGTTATTCTTATTAGAGTCTGTGTTCTACCATTTATATTAGTGTGTCTACCTACCTGATTTATGTAGCTGTCTGTTCTACCTAGGCAAACCCTGTTCACTGGCTTCCCCTACAGTCAAAAGACAAGTACAAGGAAATCTGACTTGCAATTCCTGAAACTGTTTTTCATACTGGCTATACATCTGTCAATCTAGGGGTTTTGTTTTATCAAAGTACTATTTGGAACAGTCACAGAAATAACAACTGTGCTCTCACTTCAGCAATGAACTATATTCCAATTCAGTTGTGAGCAGGGTACTAGGAATTACAGAAGTAGTCAAGTCCACTAAACAACAGAGATGCTAAACTTTGCCAGATGAAGAGCTGGCAAAAGCAAAATGGACATAGTTGGACATAGTTGGGATGGCAACAGATTAGAGAAAGGGGGTAAGGGAGGAATGGATTAAGTGAGAGTAAGAAAAGCTGTCACTTCAGATTTAAGGATCAAATGGAACAAAACTCATTATCACTAACTAGGTGACTGAGGTTTGATTGTGGAAGAATGTAAAGATGAACTTTAATAATTAGAATCACTACTTACAATGATACAAGAATTCTGCTCACATTACATACTGTAAAAACACCAATGTTTAATGAATAATCCTCCAGCAAGTCCTCTCCTTTCTTAGCATTTCCTCAGTAAAGAGAATTCCAAATAAACATGCTTCACTGTATACTGACAAAGTATACCATTCTGACCATTTCTCATATATCCTCGACCTGCCAGCTGTATCTTGAACTCTTTAGAAGCAAGGATCCTCAGGACCTAAATACATCACTCAAAAGCTTGTCAAAAATTACTGATTCTATATAAAGTAGACCCAAGCATCTTCCTCAACAAATCTCTTTAGTTTCTTAGGAATTCTTCATTAAATAAATGCTTTCACCTTGTGCAACAAGAATCTGATAAGCTTTCTCCCAGCCTTAGATTTACAGAAGACAGCATTTTTTTTTTCATAACAAATCCTGATCAAAGAAACGGTTTAGAATACAAAGAACATCCTCTACCATCAATAAGTCTGACAGAGGCCTGCAGCACCATCAATGCCCAAACTCTATACTAGAAATCTATTCCAAACACTGAGAGAATAGTCAATATCTACCCAATCACTCCAAAGAGTAACCAAAGTCTGATGACTAGGATCACCTGTCATTTCATCTCATCACTTTTAATCCTCCAGAGTGCTGTATTCTGCTCCCTCCCCAGTATTTGCTAATCACACCCTAAATTCAGTAAATCCAGAACTGAATTATATGTCCTTCCATTTCTTTGTAAACCCTAACCTTGTTAGTTGCTCAAACATTGTGTAATAATTCCTTCCCTCTTACCCAGAGGGGATATATTCTATCCCAAGTGCATGTCTGAAACCATGGTTACTACCAACCCTTATATATACCATGTTTTTTCCCAAACATGTATAAATTCGATAAAGTTTAATTTATAAGCAAGGTACAGAATGAGGTTAATAATGACTAACAATAAAATAAAACAATTATAACAATATATTGTAAAAAAACTTGTGTGAATATAGTTTGTCTCTCAAAATATCTTATTCCTTGTAATGCTTCTGGGCCAGAGTTGACTCTGGATAACTAAAACTATAGAAAATGAAACCCTGCATTAGGGGGACTGCCATACTTATTCACTCCAAGAGGCAAGATGGTTATTTCTCCCTTCCTATCCTGTCAATATGTTCTGTGGTTTCCTTTTATAGTTCCTTTACTAATATCTCAGTCTGAATTTCTATACCTTCCAATCCAATTCCCCAATTTGCCAAAGGAAACATTCTAAAACACAGACTTTCATGTCACTTTACTGAAACATGTTCAGTATTTTCCCCCATACCCAATTGCCAAAACCAGGAGATGAGCTAATAGCTACCACCAACCACTTAAATTTCACTCCCTGGCTTGCTCACATCCCAATTCACCAACCAAAACCCATACCACATACAAGCTATGGACATTTAACCCCTAATTTTACTCTGTTTACAATTATGTTCTGCTCCTTATTCATTTAATTTCTAAGAAAATTTCCCTTCCCCTCTCTCCCATTTCAGGCTGAGTTAAACTTACTTCTCTCCATGTTTCAACAGTTTCCTACCTGTCATCATTTTGTATGCAGGATTTTCTCTATTAAATAAAAGAATTCCAATATATCCAATTCCTAGCACAGTTCCTGGCACAAAAGAGGTACACTTTAGAAACTAACATCGTAATTTTTCATTAGAATGCAGAAACGGGACAGTAATTCCACTGGGTCCTTTAGAACATTTTTAAAGTCCTTGAAACCCTGATAAAGAGGTTCAATGTCAGTCTAGTTAACTGTCATAAGTCTTTAATATTGTTTTGTAAAAATCGTTATAATTATGAACAATCTTTTATCTTTGCACCAATTTGTAGTGCTAAGCATAATTTCTGAAAATGTTCTTCTGTGGCAAGTTATACCCTAGGCATATTTTTAAATATTCTAATGTAAAATACAAAATTAAAAAAAAAAGATCAGCCCAGTCACCAAATAAAGGGAGAAAAGGAAAGTGACACTCTATTTGCGTGTATTACTATTTCCTTTATTACTATATTTTCCTGTATTACTTTATTTCTTAGTATGTGTATTTGTGTATGTGTGTGTAATATCACCTCATTTTATTCATTTCTCATTTTATGAAGCGTAAGGAAACTAAGATTCAGAGAAGTTACTAAAGGCCACACCAGTCTGTGTGCTGTGTGGGAGAGCCAGATTTCAAATCCTCTATGTGACCACAAATTCCATGCTTTTCTCACTTATAGATAACATATTATAAAAACCTAGGAACAGCTAATTGAAAATAAAGACCTATATTAAGCACTTACCTTTGGGGGGGAACCTATTGGCAAAATTAAATACACATTAAATGTTACACACTTGGCAAGTTACTACATATGCAGACTCAAACACATTAAATATTAACTGAATTGCCATTGAAGTTAAAACACTGCAACCAACACTTTAAAAAATCTAGTAAGAGTAGTTTCTTTTTTTAAGTCTTTGTTCAAACTGCTTAGTATAAATAATTAGTTTATACATAGAATACCTTCTTTTGAGCAGCTTCCTTCTTTTTCTTGTCGTCTTTTTTCTTTTTCTTTTCTTCCATCAACTGTTCTTCTTCTTGCACTAAATCCCTGAACCACACAGTTGCAATTAACTTTCCCAAAATGTATTAAGAAATAAAAATAATGTTGCATACACTTATTTACATGGCAAATTACTTCATCATTCATTGAAATAAAACACAACTTACAACCTAAATCTAAATAGCCACTACACAGTATTTTTCTTCAGTAAGTCACTAGTATTAACAGTTTGTATCTTAATGTTATATTAAGAAAGACAACCTAAAATTAGCAAACTTTACATGTGGGAAATAAGAAACTCTCCAACTGTACTATGCAAACATGGGATGAGTCAGTTACCCTTCTTCTGGACCCAATTATTAATTAAAGGTTAAAGGCAATGCCTGAAATGGAACCTTTGCACAATGCTCCCCTGCATGGTTATCTGGGGTATCTGTGGATTTCCTTGCTCAAAAACAAATTATTTACAGATGATTTGTATTTCAGCATTCCAATTATTTTATATTCCATAAATATTCCAATTTGAAGGAGACTTGGAAAACAAGCAATAATGTATTCATTGTATGTTTGCTTCAATTTTTGATTCAAAAGTGCGCCAAGTTGTCAATAGGACCTCTGCTTCAAGATTTCAAAATCAGACTGAGCAGCAAATATATTTCCCTACTCATTTCTACTCTACCTCCTTGAAATGACAGAAAAGAAAGTCTATTCAGAGCTGATGAATGAACAAGAGCAAGGGAAGTTACAACCCAAGAATAAACACAACAAAAGTCTTAATATATGTAAGTGCTATCCTCTCATGGTCTTAATATCTGCAAGTGCTAGCTTCTCCTGAAGCTTGAGAGGCTCCAGGATCAGAATCAGGACAGCAGAAATAGGCATGGAGCAAAGCGAATGTGTAAGGACAAAAAAAGCCACAACTATTCCATTTCTCCAATTCCATTTTCCATCTCATGCATAAATGGCCACAGATAGAAGCTGTATTTGAATCTAGCCTAAAACCAAATAAACACTATAAATAACCTCTGGCAAAAGACAAGTTGGCTCCTGCAATCGGTTTGGTGCCTGATATCAAAACCTTTCTTTTAAGAAACTGCTGCTACTTCCCTGCATCACATCCTCAGGTGAAACCTAACCCTTCACACTTAACAAAGCTCAGCTTCAACTCTGCCATTCAAGGAAGGAGTCTACCGGATAACTAGACACAGGCAAAGTGGAGGAAATACATTGCAGTTACCCACACTAATTACCCATGAATCTAAGAACCTAAACCTTCATTCATTCATCTATATCAACAGACAACCAAAGTTCATCAGATACGAAGAAAATCATCACACAAAGAAAAAGTACCTAAATCTGCCCTGAGGAGCCTTTCCAAACAGGACATTATAAATTTTAGGCAAAGAGGAGGAGGTTGAAGAGACATGAACCAGATACCTGGTAACTACATATTAATTCTAAAGGCTGAAATGCATTAGAAGTGGGGCTGCAGAAGATAAAATGAGAAAAGATAGAGTCAAATACAAAGGAAACTGGAAGGGGTGCTGTAAGTACTCCATGAGATTACACAAAATTTAAGGTGGTTTTGCTGATTAAAAAGACATGGAGACAGAGTTGGCAATGAAAAACAAAATATGTGACATTCTATGTAACTGAGGATAATTTAGTAAAGCATCTGACTGTTAGAATCAGAAATTTTATAAGGGGACAACTTGTTGAGAAGCTGTCATGTAGCTAATAGAATAGCAAAACCAGATTCATGTCAACTGCAACCATGACTCACTCTCTTTCACATTGTCTATAAGGGAGGTGTTAGAGAGCAAGCAGTTTCAGTCACACTAATTTCCTGGAAAAGTCAAGGATCAAGACAGCCACAGTGTATAAAAGAGTGAAAATAGTAAACAAATGCAATAAATTACAAAAGTTACCCATCAAAAGCTGGTTCCTGGCTGTAAATATTTAACTGACTTCAGTCAAAACTTGATTAAAATTGGGGATAAATTGCCATATATATCTACTCAGTAATATCCTTATAAGGGTTATATGAAGAGGGCTTATATAACACTGGCTTCTAGTAAGCACTCAGATGCCTAGTCACAAGTCCCCTCACCAATTCTGAGTGGCACCCAAAAGACAATTATTTCTGTCAAGATATAATGGACACTAATTATGCAGAAACATCAGGAATCTTCAGCATTTGTACCTTGTGTGCTTCTGTGAATTAAAACATGTTCTTTTCTAATTTTGTTCTAGGTCACTATAATTTTGTACTCAGATATTTCCTTACTATTTACCTGGAATTTCCCCCCTCCCCTTTCTTTAATCTCCTTTTGAAGCTCCTTTGATTATATTATTAAATGTTTTCTTGGTCCAAAATGGTCTCTTTAGCACTCAATGATATACAGCATTCCTGTCAAGGAACTATTACAGCATCAGCTGATACAGTAAGTCAGGGCAAAGGTCTTCAACACCATTGTCACAGTCCTAACCACACTTTCCAGGCATCTTTGGCCTTCAGTAAGTCAACTGGAGAAAGATAAACATACTTCTTGTGCACAAACTCCACGTCCCAGGATTTAAAAGCTAGGGAAGACTCGCTGAGGACAGTTAACTACCACTTGCCATAGCTATCAAAAGGAGTAGGGTTGGTGGAGCTTATAGGTCTGAGTGCATCTCCACAAAAACAACTCAAAAATAAACAACTCTGAACTGAGGAAACAAGATCAAACTTCTGAGCAATTAAAATGTTTACACTGACAATATAGGCCCTTTATGTATAGTTTTCCATTAGATTATCACATTTTTTTTAAATGACAGGTAAAGATATTTTTCTTTTGTAAATGGAGAAAATGAAACTCAAAAAAGTCAAATGATTTTCAAATCATTTTTTTTCAGGGTAGGGGTTGTCAGTATTCCAATCTAGATTCTCAAAGTCCTCAGTCTTTCCTTCCCCCTACAATATAGTATCCCCAAAATAAAGTACTAATTCTCTTTTTAGGAGACACAGAAAATAAATCCTTTTCCTTTAGACAGGTTAAGAGGTAGATCATAAAGTATATTTTTACCCTAGACTGTATACATCCACAAACTCGTTTCTTTCCACCTATTACAAGGACCTTTTAACAGAATGTACTTCAGGAAACAAAGTATTAGGCATTCCAAGACCATAAATATGTAATGAGGAGCAAGAAGAGCAAAGGAAAAAGACTTAACCACTGCATATTAACAATGAGAGCAATTTCAGTATGTATTTCATGAATGTGGGAGCACAATGTGGGAGAAACAACTAGACCACAAAGCAATAAATACCATATATGAGGAATTCTACAGTTTAAAAGGGAAGGGCTGGAAAGCTATCAGAAAAGAGCAAAAATTTCTGATCTTAAAAAAAATGCCAGGTCCATGACAGAATACACAGTATGCTACCATTTGTGCAAAAGATGAAAGGATATGTATTCCTACAAGTCAATATGTATATAAAATGAAAGAACACCTAAGAAACTAATGGTGCTAGAAGAGAAGGGGTAGAAGGAGGTAAGCAGATGTAGGTGAGGAAGACAGAACTCACGCTGTGTAAACCTTTATATATATATACATATATATGAATTTCTGAACCATGTGAATATTTTAAAAATTAAATATTGAAAATTTCAAGCATTAATATTGTCAGTATATTTTAATATTTAAAAAGTAAATGGCTGTTCTGTTTCTGGTTTGCTAGAAGAGTCAGTCTTAAGTACACGCTGTATATGTTAGATGCCTTCTCTGTCTTCACTGAAATGATTAGCATGATTTTTGTCTTTAGGTTTATTGATATTATGTATTATATATTGATGCATTTTCTATTACTGAACCCAGCTTACATTTGGTAGCATAAATACAATTCAATGTTTTTAAATAAACTGTTGGCTTTTCTTTAATAAAGGAAAATTAAAACATGCACTATACTAATTTTATTGGCAAAAATGTTCAAGTGTAAGCCAGGCACGGTGGCTCACGCCTGTAAGCTTCAGCCTATGAAGTGGCTGGGGCTAGGGATCACAGTTTGAGTTCCGCTTGGGACAACATAGCGAGACCTAGTCCCAAAAAATAGCTGGGCATGGTGGCGCACGCCTGTAATCCCAGCTACCTGGGAAGCTGAGGCTGGGGATTGGTCGAGTATGTGGTATCACGGGCAACAGGAGCCTGCAATTTCACCGGCAAAAATAGCGAGACCTAGTCCCCCAAAAAAAAGCTCAAGTGTAATAATACCCACTGCTGGTAAGAATGAAATTTAAAGGATTCTCTCCTACATTGGCAGTGAGAATAACTACTACACCATACTGGAAGTTATATATGTTCCTCCTAGCCAGCTACAACAATAAAGCTTGAGTACATGAAGCCATATGCACAGGGAAGTTCACCGCAATGTCCCCATGGGCTGGGAACCAGAAAATCTAAATGTCTATCAACAAAAAAATGGCTGTTACGTTAACGTCACACTGTATTGAAAAGGAGTTGATCTGTTAGTGCTGATTTGAAGAGTCCCTAACATAATATTAAATGAAAATAAGCAAGCTGCAGAAATGTGAACATATAAAAAAATTTTTTAAGTTTGCATGTTTGAATATCTTATACAAATAGAGAGAAAGACATCAGAAAACACTTCTCAATTAGGAACTCAGTTACTCAATTAGTTACTCAATCAGAGTAACCTCACAACTTGACCAAGCACTCGAGTTTTGTTTTTCTTTCCTTAAGTACACTGCTATTTGAAATATAATACATTACTCTGTAAATTAATACAATGTTTTCTAGAGTACCACGATGTCTAGAATTTGCTTTCGCTATTCCAAGTCCTACCTCATTCATATCCCAAAAAACGGAAAAGAGAAAAATGAAACAATGACATAATGCTGGCAATTGCTGAAACTGGGTAATGGGCTGGGCATGGTGGCGCATGCCTATAGGTGGCAGCCTAGGAAGCCACAGCTGGGGCCAGGGACCGCGGGTCAAGTCCTGCTGGGGGCATGTAGCAAGACCTAGTCCCAAAAAAATAGCTGGGCGTGGTGGTGCACACCTGTAATCCCAGCTACCTGGGAAGCTGAGGCTGGGGATTGCTTGAGTCTGTGGTACCCCAGGCATCA
>PVHY01005789.1:0-71932 GCA_004024945.1 Uropsilus gracilis | reverse complement strand
CTCCAACCTTTTTAAAGTGCTTTCTTTAAGTGTTTAGATATTGATTCAGATAAGAAGAAGATATACAAAATTTCAATAGGAATTCTGAACCCTTGGGTGAGGCTTGCCTTCTGGGTTTTCACTTTAGTGTCATCTGTTATTATAATTAGGCTTTCACTTGACTGTTGCAGCACCTGGACAGAATTTTTTTTTTAAGAATTTTCTTCTTTGGCTTCAAGCAAGAAGAATGTTTTAGCCTCATGCTTTGTGTTTGTAAGTCTCATTCTCAGATTTTTTAAGGTTTGTAAGATTCTCAGTTTGTAAGTTAACATTCTCAGATTTGACAAAAGTAGAAGTCCTAACCTTCAAGATATATACTGTTTTAATCTTTCCAGGATATATGTTGTTTCCGGATATATGTTGTTTTAATCCTTCCAGTTTCAGTATTATGTTATCTGAAATTTCTAGTCAACAATAATCTGCTAAGAAGTAATCTCTAAAAAATAAGCTTTTACTCCTTTGCTAGGGTTAACGCAGTATCCAAGTTGCACATTGATGGAGCTGAACTGGAGTTTATTTTTTATCAATTCTTTAACTTAGCTCTCATTTTTGCTCTTTCCAGAACCTTGTACTGTTGATTTCTGAATACTTTGAGAGTTCTACAGTATTCAAAAGGTAGCTTTTTAGTGTCCTTACTTCTGGCTGAGAATGAACTGTGTGTGTGTGTGTTTGGTATATGTGTGTCTCCTAAGTCATTTACTATTTTTTATTTACTTTCTATTATTGAAAATATTAATAATATGCCTTTTCCAGGTTCTGTATTCTTGCGGTTTATGTATTGAAAATACCTTTCTAATATGGGGGCGGGGACTTTGGAAAGAATTTGGAGGAAAATATGAATATAAAATTTCCTCTTTAATCAAGAGTCTCTGGTTTTTGCTTTTGCTTTGTTGATGTGGAAATACTGAGTACAAAACAACTAATTAAAAGGTAATAATAGAAATATGTGAAATGAAGAGGAGGTTGGATCATGGTAGTAATTAATGGTATTGGGGGTTTTCAAAGGGATATTCCTCAGGATATTTTAACTGATTTAGATGGAAGGAATGAAGAAAGAGGTTGAAGGATGATACATGTGTTAGACTGGACAACTAGGATTATGTTGAATTATGATGGATTCACTTCTAGACTTACTAGAAAAAGATGAGAATAGTATTTGAAAGAAGATAAACAACAATCATGTGTGTGTTATTTTCCTAAGTAAATATTGTTTGCTATATGGTCATTTTCTTTCTGTTAATTCTAGTTTGGGTTCATTAGGATTAAGCTATGATAACTAAAGCCTGCTGTAGCAATTTGAGTAATTTTTTTTAATTTGGGAAATTAACTACTATAAAATTACTGAAGTACTAGAGAAACAGTGTCAAGTGTTCAAGAATAATTTCTAGAACAAGCCTGTTGCAAACTATATCAGGAAAACAAGTTTATTACTGGTCCAATCATGGCAACTGAAAATTAAGAGGAAATCATGAGAAGTTGAGTTTAGGAATTCATTTCAATATCTTTGGCTCAGTGATCATGATATTTCTACTAACACAAATGTATCCCCATGCTCATAAGGATTCATACATAAGAACTCTTGTGTTCTACTGTCTTACTAACCTAGCTTCACAGGAGAAACAAACCAAATATCAGCAACATTCTCCTTTTAAAATTCTATTATCCAAATCTCAAGTAATGGTATGTTTTTAATAGAACTAATTTCATATTCAGGGCTCTTGATTTAAGGGAGCTTTAGAAATACAACCTTTAGCTTTCAAACACTAAAGTGGAGTAAAGTATTCTAGAAGGATTTTGGAATTAATGATACATGTGAATTTACAATATCAAACATAATGATCTCTGAAGATAACCAATAGTGCCTGTTTACTCAGTGTATATAATAAAGACAAATAATAAAAAGGAAACAACACAATCTCCCAAATAATGCAGCTATTCATTGTACAAGTGAAAAAGCATTTCATGTTTTGGATTTGGAATTTTGAAACTAAGTGAATCCTTTCATTTACTCTTGGAAAAAATAATTTCCTATTTTGTCTTTTTAAAAGGAGTTATTAGAAAGCTTTGCAATAGCAAAATTTTCCAGACATTATAAAAAATGAGGCATTATTCTGATGAACCAAGAATAAAGAAACTTGAAATATGTAGAATATAATATCTTAACAGATTGATTTCACTTGTAGAGATAAGTCATTTAGCACAATTTGCTTGAGGTTTTTATTGAATCCAGGTTTAAAGCTAAAATCTTCATCAGTTTCATTGTAGCTAGTAAAAATAGAAATCATTTTCTATACTTACTGATTATCCTCTTAGAATGTGAGAGGCTGCATTTACAGTAACTAGAGGAAGATATAGAGATATGTTTGTTGGAGTTACCAAGGTTTATGAAAGGCAAAAAATACTATTTATGGTTCTACACTTACATTATGTTGTCAACAGAAATATGTAAACTTGCAAATCCCGCATCTAAACTTGATTCTTAGTAATTGATATCTTTACATGTTAATAACACAGTAGTGCTATGGATTTAGTCCAACAAATGAAGCATTTCATTATGCTTTACTCTTAGTACCCTTGGGCAGAGTTGGTTTACATTAATGAGGTTTTGGAAACAAGATTATCTCAGTGCCTTACCAACTATTTGCAAAGTGCTGGCTGAACCACTGAGATCTTGTCGAGAATGTGTCATAAACTTATTAAAGTGATTGCTGTAAATTATTGGGGACTGTCATAAAAAAGTGGTATATTGGGATGCTGGAACAAAAATGAAAGCAAAACAAATGACAAGGCTTCTAAGGAAGCACTGAAGTAGAGAGATTTTGCTGACTAGTTGTGAAAGGATAAGAAGATGGGAGAGGCCCTAGCAATGGGCCTGTGGTATGTATGGTTGTGCATACTTGTCTTAGGAAAATGATTCAAAAGAGAGGAAAAGAAAAGACTGTTATTGTGAGTGTTTCTTGTAGCTTTTTATACATGTCCCAAAATGTAATATCTTTTATTAAATCTTAATCTGGTCCAGAACTAACTACCTGCTCTGTACGAATGTTTCAGAATACCTAATAGCTACTAGCTCTGTTGCCAGTGATATTTAAGACTGGGTAATCCATAGTGCATATGCCGGTCTACAATGGTCCCTAAACTACTCTTAATGCATTTCTTATTCCATGATAATTGGTTTATCATTGATCCCACTAGACACTTGCAAATGAGAGGTATCTAGATCTGCCTTTACAAGACTCTTCCCCATGCATCTCCATGGTGTTCTAGTTTATTGCTTTCCCTTATTTTTTCATCAAGTTGTAAGAGTCCTCTAAACTTCTCCTGCCTTCAAAATTTCAGACCTTCCCACTTTTCTTTCTCCAACCTTAGCCTGCTCAGCTACATTTTACATGTTGCCACAAGTACTTAGATTTCACCACCAAACTGATACTAAATTTTATGAGTCTGTAAAATAAGCTACAAGTTCTCTATCAGTTGAATATTAGGATCACCATCCCAGGGAGTCCTACCAAACCTTATTCCCAAAACTAGCTCTCATCTACATTTTTATCTAAAAGGTTAAGTAAATGCTGACCATGCCTATTGAATGTGCCTAACACTCTAGCTTCAAATCTATACCAATTTTTGAAGTTTCATTTTTTTCCACTTTTCTTATTTTCCATTTCTTATTCCATCTATTTTCTCTTATGTGCATCATTGTTATGATTATGCATTTTGTCATAAACTACAATTGGTTAGTTATAGCTGCACATCCATCTGCTTTCCTCAAGACCATTACAAGCTCACCGTGGGCACCCACCCTATATTTCTCATGTATGATCTTAGGCCTACATCTTACTCAAGTGATGTCATTCTTATGTTTATAATGTATCTTAAAGTATATTTATTGTATTATTAAACAATATTTTATTAACAATATCTGATTTGGTGCAATTATACAACTTTCTGCAACTAATGCAAGCTAAGTGATTGAGGTAGAATATTCACATTTATATTTAAAACAGTACAGTTTAAGGTAATGGGAAGGTGTCAACATCTTTTATGAACAGGGTACGAGCTGAGCACCAATCTAATTCTGATCTGGTGGATGGATTTAGTTCCTGATAGGAATGTATGTATTGTGGGTCTCCTCTGTCCCACTCCAAAAATAGAACTAGAAAGATAAATACCTCTGCTGGAAAATAGAGCTAAAAAGATGAATAAGCTCTACTCTCAGTTTATTAATGATCTTATGGTATCGTTGGGGGGGGAATGAAAGCAACAATTTTAGTACTGTACAATAGATATTTTCATTGAGAAAAGCAAAGAGTGCTCAGGATACATTGGATATAGACTGTTAAGGGATGTCTTAACTATAAGCAGCATATTCCAAGAAGAAACAATCAATGGGGCATTAAAGAAGACATTGATACTTGGCTTTTATAAGAGTTAAATATGGCTTGGTGAAAGAGAATGTGTGTGTATTGATGAGAACTGAGAAACCTGATAGTGATGAGACTTGAAAAAATTGGCTGAACTGTGGGGTAATGGAATATGTTGTTTATTCCCATGGGATTGAGTTTTGTTCACTTTGGGAGACTGATGGTAAAGGAGTTAGTTGTGAAGATATCTTGGGGAAGAGAATCATAGACAGTAATGTGTTATCAGTCAGTGCAAATATCCCATAGCAGATTCAAGCTTACCTTATTTCAGTAGAAGAGAGAAAATAGAGTGGAAGTGTACTCCATTTTTCCTTAATTAAATACCTGTAGAGAATTGATGTGCAATAATAATTTGTTGGATAAATGAGTGAATGTATAAAGGTCATAAACGAATTGTTTAATTGATTTGCTCACTCCCAGCTTATTATATTCCATTTCTGCTATATTATTCTACCTACAAATATTCAAATCTTAGATGACTGATGACTTAAACAATGTTGAAGTAAAATCGCTGTAATATCCATAAAGAATTCTGTACAAACCCATCTATAGTTTACATATAGTCATGTGTGCCATCTCTGCAGACAAATACTCTTTCATGTGTCTTTACAGAAAGCAACAGTGACACACAGTGGTTGGTGGAGTGAAATCAGGCATGTACTCCCTCCAGTTATCCCAGGAGGTATAGCAGATAGTCCTCAGAGTTTCTTTGGAAAGTTGGTTGTCTTGTTAATTCAGGCAGGTATTAGCTACCCAATATATTCAGCATATCCCTCGTTGTAAGCTGTCAGGCTGTGACACAACATCACATAATGTGACGCTACGTGATACATAATGCCTGAATTAAATAAAAAAATCTCAGATACTTCTTTCAGTGAAGTAGTAGGTAATATGAATATTTGGGTAATTGGCTCTCGGAAGAAAGAGGCGTCATTATTTCAGGCTCCCTAGTGAGTGTTAATTAACCATATTGCTTCATTGTGTAACAAAGGGAATGCTGCTAGTAGTGCTAAATCTATAATGACACCATGGCTTTAGGAGCACAGGTATTTTAAACTACCTTGACTGACTGACATGTAGGTAATTCTATTCAGAACCTAACAGTGAACTTGGGCACTTGAAACTGTCTCTTCTCGAAGGGGCACAGATTTGTTGCTCTGACTCTAAGTATTTTTCCTTCCTTTGTCTCCTCCTTCTTCCCAAATCCCATAGTCTTCCAGGTGGAGGAAATCAAGTATTTGTAGCAGTAAGCTTGTGTTCCACCTTTGCTTTAAGAAAAATGTCTATTTTTTTTGAAGCTACAAGTCATACACGATGTTGTCAGTTTTTAAAATTTAAGACAGCCCGTGATAGCAAGGAAGGACTTTCTGGGGCCCTAATCCTTTGTCTGCAGAAATGGATAAAAGTCTACTAGTAGAACTGTATAAATTCTTAAGACTGCATTTTCTAGGATCAAGAATAAACATGGTCACATTTTATTTGAACAATAGCAGTCATACTAGAAATAGTCAGATGAGTAGCAATGGATAAAACACCAGCATAGAAATTTTGCTCTTTTACTTTGGAAAAATTGCACATAGGAAGCTGAAGATGCTTTACCTCCTTGTCTAGGAAATATTTATTTGGTTTTGTTTACTTTTAGTCTGTTGGGATGGTGGATTTTCCTTCAAGATTCACTTTCTATTACCAGTGTCCTTGGAGACCAAGTAATCACATCTATGTGCTGGAAGGACAACGTTAAGAAACTGTTAAGGGTCAGAGGGTCAGAGGCTAACACTTAAGGAACTGTTAAGTGTTAACCTCCTAAAACAGTAGTACCTGAAACTAAAGAATCTATAGAGCTCTTGAAACACTGAGCTGAAAAGTTCTTTTACTTATAATTGCTGAGTTTGGGTGCCTGTAAATGACATCTTGCCTCTCCATTTAAGTGTGAAATTCTTTCAATAAGTTCATAAGAATGTTTTATAAAACATGGATCTAACAATTGAGCTGAGTGTGTGACTGAGAAGTGGTGTTATCTAGACATTAAGAGAATGTGCAGGAAGGGAGATGAAAAGCTCAAAAGATAGCAGGAGTTTAACATAATATGAAGACAGGCAACTCAAAGATGGGCTGTCACCGGTCACATCTGCAGTGGGGTCAGCACCAGCACTTAGCATGAATTTCTTCATTCAGTAATCTTTCAATCTTTATTCTGCTGTTTTCTGTCCTTAGAATAATGATAATTACTCTATTTTATATATATTTATATATGTGTGTTTATATAGTATTTTGTGGTTTACCAAAAGTTTTCTTATAGATTAACTCCTTGCTCTTGATTTTATCAACATAAACTATCTATTGATTCCTTCACAGTATGGCAGATTATTCGCTTACCATCTCTCCATTCTTCCTCAGTTTAGACTGATCTTTCACCCTCTTTCACTACTGCAACTCAATGTTTTTCAGTCAGAAAACAATAAATCCAAGGTAAAGCAAAAAATAAGTGCTAGCCTACTATTATCTCTTTATTAGCTTATAAATATGAGACCCTTAACTGTAAATTTTTGTGAGTAGAAGAAAAAGGATAGGAAGGATGAAAGAAATACTGTGGGAAGAGAGTTACTCTCAAGATAAGGTTGAAGTAAATGGGTGCCTTACACTTCTTTGGCCAATATTGTAAAACTGTCAAGAACTCTGGAATGTGGTGCATTAGGAGTTTCTAATTACAATTCTTCAGATTCCAAGGATTATAATTTTCTCTATATATGAATGTTAAAAATTCCACATACCAAAGATTTATTGACCTGAGATTACACGGGAATGTTACACTAATAACATATTTTGATTGGTTGCTTTAGGCAGAAATTGTTGTTACTTGACAAGATAGTCTTATAAAGAATCATCTTGAAGGGAAAGGTAAAAATTTAACACTTATCTGCCTTATAAGTAAGTGTCTTTGAATTTTACAAAATGATTGGAAAAACTTAAAACTGTCTTAACCACAATTTTTAAGGATTGTAGCTATTTTAAATAATACTATAATTATTTTATTTGGGAAGGGAGTTTGTTTTGCATAATGGAAATAGACTACATTGCTACAACTATTGTGGTGTTTTAATAATTGAAGATAATTTAGAAGTAATATAGATTTTGTTTTTCTTTTTGATGGAGAACCTAAAGCCCAGAAAGGTCAAATGACTTATTTAAATTAGTTATATCAAATACAACTGAACCAGTTTAGCACAAAATGGATAGTACCTAGATCTTACATTAGTCAAATATTTCCCATATAAGCCCTTTAAAGCTGTGTCAGTTCTTTACAAACTCTTATTGAACAGAGAAATTGTTGATGAACAAAAATATTCTACAATGACTTTGCATACAGAGTTAGAGTTTCCTAGTCTGCTACTACAGTTTCCTAGTCTGCTCTACCTCTGTTTGTAGACTATCCTGGACTGGCTTTTGCCTCATCAACCTCTATGAGTCCTCAGTCCTAGGCTGTCTCTTGACCTGGCTTTACATTTGTTTCCTCTCTGATTTCAGTTCATCAAGTTGGTTGAAAAAGAGAGAATGAGAGACTGAATTTTGCTAAAATATTCCCTCCATAGTACTTTGTTTCAAGATTTTTTATCAGGAATTAATATTCAAAAATAAGGATTATACAAAGGCTGAGAAAATAGGTAAATGAAAACACAGAAGGAAATGAAGTCAGAACTAGAAAATCTTAGGTTGATAAGTCTCAAATAGTTTTGATTGATCAATCACATAACAATTAGATCAGAGATCAGTGAATTCACCTTTTTTAGCACTCAGCAAAGTATTCTTTCACATACATGTATTATGTTGCTTACTGCTCACAACAGAGATGATTATTGATATAAAACTGAGATCCAGATATGTTTAGTGGCTTGTCCATATTGATACAACTTTATTAAATATCAGAAAGGACCTAAGCCAGAGGTGTTTTGGCTGCAGATCATTTAATTTCCTAACCATGCCACCCTGTTATTTGAAAAGTTTCAGGTTTTTTCGGTTATTTCAAGTTTCAGGTGCATTGGGTAACTCAGCTATTTGGAGTTTGTAAGTTTTATGACAAAAAGCATGTGTTTGATTTTTGTGTGTCATGTTAGCCATTTAGAGTGAAATTCATTGTCAGAGGTAACACAATTGAATACTTTTTAGTTTCAAGGGAGAGGTTATCTGCATATATGATACAAATACACTGACATTATTAGAACAAGAATGTGCTTTTTTCATCTTATTTATGAAAAGCTAAACTATATTTGCTTTTGAAGGATAGTATATTTTCACATTATCACCTGTTGTCATGTTTAGTGTTGCTTCAAGTTTTGGATTTGCAAAGTTACTGCTGTAGCCTGAACATCCACATTTAAATTCCTGCCACCATGTCAATGGAGGTGCTTGGAGAAATGGTTACAGATATCACCCAAAACATACAGTTCTGTTTTCTAGAATAAGATAATTTTATTTATTTCCCACAGATGTTTATGGATAATAGCAGGTAAAGGTCCTCAGGGAATCTGTGAGAGGAAAAAAATCCTTCTTGGTATGAATGTTTTGAGACTTTGTGTGTTTCTCAAGGCCATCAACTTGAACAAATGGGGTAGAAGTAACATGTGATCTTCAGAAAAAGCATTTTTTAGCTAGAATTGTGTCCTAGAATCTGCAGACTTGATTAGCATATCATTCCTAGGGGAACACATGTTTACATTTCCCTGAATTACACTACTCCACAGTAGTTATTGGAGAGCTAAAGGTATATTCATGTTGATCTGTAGACAACCACATGTTGATAATGAGCCCATTTTGTGTCGACGTAAGGAAAAGAATGTGAAAATGCCTTGTTCTGTGTTATTTTTTTTCCTCTGACAGTACTGATACACTGCCGCAGGCAATCTAAAAATAATAACATGAGGTTAAGTGACAATTGCAGGTGTATTTATACTGATAGTCTGATATCATGTTGCTTAAAACTATGACTGGAGGACATACTATGTATGCATCCAAATAAATTTTCTTTGTTGGGAAAAATTGGCAACAAAGGTAAATATTTCTTTTAAATGATCCATTAAAATGCAGCTATTTTATTAATCTGCCCCCCCCATGGCATTTGTTTTCTGTATTTGCTCTGTGAATTGAGAGTAGATTTGAGAGAGTCATCACCATATGCCCCTCTCAGTGAAACCAGGTGCAGACACCAAAACTAAGCAAGGAGACAAATACCAAGGACTATAACTGAATCAAGGGACAGCACCCAATAGAAGAAGACAGGCTACTATGAGTTCTTAGATTCTCACACACAATTGCAAGAGACCTCTGGTTCCAAAAAACATGATGTCTATTTCACAAAGGAAAGCAACTTATGAAGCCACAAGTGGCCAGCTACTTCTCCCGGTTAGTGTCCATGAGACAATAGGAGTGCCAGTCACTAGTTACCAAGAGTGCTGGACAATTGTGATACTCATCAGCATTGTTGTGAGTTGTTGGACTTCACCAACAACAAACAGCTTAGAGACACCATGCCCAGGACTTTTGGTGCTTCTGTCAGGCAATGTCAGATATAGGACCAGAGGCATCATTTCCGCAAAGTTCTCAGCTTCCCTTCCTTGGTGAACAGCTGCTGGGTGCAGCTGTTGGTCCCCCTTCCTTCTTTAGAGGCCAGGAATGGAGGTCTTTTCTTCTCCTTCAGGGCTGGAACAGTTCCTTTGGAGCTTGAACATTTCTTGGAAGCTGGAATGGTTCTCTTGGAGGCTGGAGTGCATGCTTTAGAGGCTCAGGACAATGCTTCTCTAAAGACTGGTCCTCCTAGGCTCCATCTGATCTTGGCTTAAATCCAACCTCAGAGAGCCCCACCCTATACTGATTGAATTATTTTTCATTCCCATGGTTGATTGGACTATTTTAGTGAGACTACCACAGCAGTTGCCAGCTCCTGCGTGGTATCACCTGTAGATATCCACCAAACAGTTTGAGAATCACTGTTTGGAAACCTTCTGAATTTGAAGGGATGATCAGAGGCATATTATTTCTTTGACAATGGATCTCACCTTCTGAGATCTACTTTCCATTCTTCTCCTTACTAACATCTATGTCTCTATTCAGATTTGACTGGTGGGAGATATGGATAAGATATTGGAATGATTTTGAGGTTCATATTTTCCCAACAACGTCCCTGTAAGACTCTAGATCTTTTACTCTAACCAAGACCACAGCTTCTCTCAGGAGTTTTCCCCAAATCTGCAGCTCTCGCTAGGTTCCAGGTAGATCTCCTATTCCCTTGCCTACTGGGAGGAGGAAATAATAACCTTCTGTTTTTCCCAGTCCCAGATATTTTGCTATGCCTTGTTGTATCATTCCAAATAATTGTTTCATCAACCTCTCTTCAATGATTGTTTTATTGTTCTGATTGCCTTGGGGGCTCTGAACTGAAAAGATACACCACTGGGATTATAAAAGCAAAGAAAACTCAGATTTCCCCTGAAGGGATTGATCATTGTTAAGCTAGAACTATGTGAGAGTGCTAGGATAGTAAATGGTTATCTAAATCAACTTGGGAGTGGTGCCAGGGTAAAGAGATTTTTTGGTAAATAGATGACACTTGATAGGAAACTTTTAATTTTGAAAAACTTTAGTATAAAAAAGACAAAAAATGTTATAGAAACTAAATTCTACCACTGCGTAATGTTTTAACAGTCAACAACTCCATGAATATATGGTCAGTTATATTTATTTCTCTATCTTCCCACTGAAACTGCTCCCAGGATTACTTTGGAACACCTTCTGTACAATAAATCATTTCATCTCCAAATAGTTCAGTATTTATCTGTAAAACATAAACACGGTAGCTACCACTCTCCCAAAAATTATCAGTTACAAACTTCAGTGATCAAAGAGTTATACTATAAATGTTCTCAAGGCTGTTTTTTATATTGGGATCATATAAAAACCATATGTTATTATAACTATTGGTTTTTATTTATAGTAAATCTAAGGTAGACAAACAATTTGCATCTCTAGCAAGTCCCTATATGATGCTGGTGTTGCTGAACATATTTTAAGAGCTTTTCCAGTCAGCTTATTAATTCATTTGGGCATCAAAACTCATCTAGAACATTTCCTATCCCAGAATCAGCAGTTTTGTCAAGGATCCCTGGTTTTTTTTAAGTGAGCTGTCTTACTCAGAGCCCACAATCTGAAAGCTAAAGGCACTCATTTCAGTTAGGTCTGTCATTGTTTGTAAACATTTTGGAGAATAGAATTAGAGAGCCTATATATATATTCAGACGAGATTGGGCATATTCAGGGTGGTATGGCCGTAGATGAGAGCATATATTCAAAGAAATAGGTCTGAGTTCCTATCAAAACTTCCAATTCACATTTAAGACTAAACTCTTTATATGTTTTATAATATATCTCCTTTCTCTGATTCTGAAAAAATTGTGCTTTTAATATATCAACATAATTTTCATTTGTTTAGCCCATACTAATCACATAATTTTAAAATAATAATACCAATTGATTTATAAAAGCATTTAAAGTTTTATTTTTATTTATTATTTTTTTAATTGAGGTAATGTTGGTTCACATTGTTATTTACATTTTGGGAATACCAGTTCCCCCTATCCTAAGGGTTACTGCCATAGTGCACCCATCACCAAAATACCCATGATTCATAATTTTAGTCCTTTTTGTCCCCTCTCCCCCATTTTCTCTAGCCCTCCTACTACCCTCTCCCCTAATTTTGGATTCTTCAGTTCTATAATAATTTTCCAGAGTTAGTTTTTAAGTTTAACTTTATGTGTTCCTTTGTTTAATTTCTCTATATTCTACTTACAAGTGACACCATCTGGTATTTGTCTTTCTCGTTCTGACTTATTTTGCTTAGCATAATCTCTTTCAGCTCTGTCTACATTGCTGTGAATGGCATGAATCTGTCTCTTGATTACTGAAGAGGATTTCATTGTGTATATATACCATACCTTTTTAACCCACTTGCTTGTTATTCTACTACTTGGCTACTGTATATTATACAGTTCTGTTATGGGAATGCAAGTTTTCCTTGATTTAGTGTTTCTATCTTCTTTGGGAAGATATCTAGAAGTGAGATTGTTGTATCTTATGAGAGATCAAATTTTAATCTTTTAAGGAAACTCTATACTGTTTTCCACAGGGATTGAACCACTCTACATTCCCACCAACATATGAAGTTTCCTTTTTCTCTATCTACTCTATACTTTGTTGTTTCTGGTCTTATTGAATGGGCCATTCTCCCAGAGTGAGGTAATTTCTCATTGTTGTTTTGGTTTGCGTCATCCTAATGATAAGTGATGGGCAAGATTTTTTCATGTTCCTGTTGGCTATCTGTTTGTCTTCCTTCAAGAAGTGCCTAGTTAGCTCTTCTGCTAATTTTTTGATTGGGTTATTTTCTTTCTGTTGAATTGTATAATTTTTTTTAATATCTCTGATAAAACTCTTTGCAGATTTATGATATGCAAATATTTTCTCTTATTTAGTAGGGTCTCTTTTTCTTTTAGCTATGATTTCTTTTGCTGTGCAGAAACCTTTTAACTTGATATAGTCCCAATTGCGTAATTCACCACATCAACAAAAAGAAAAGACCATACGATTATATCAGTGACACCAAGAAAACATTCATTAAAATAATATTCAAAATCCATTCATGATGAAAACTCTCAAAAAAAGGGGGAGGAATCAAACTTAACATAAATGAAAGCCATATAAGACAGACACATAGCTAACATCTTTCTCAATGGTGAAAATCTGAAAGTTTTTTCCACTAAGATCTATATAAGACAGGGAAGTCTTTGGTCACCACTAACATTTAGCATTTTATTGGAATTCCAAGGTAGAGCAATTAGATAAACACAAAAGGAATTGAAAATGTTCCCAAAGAATCTTTCTTTGGAAAAGAAGTAAAACTGTCATTATTTTAGCAGTTTTTTTAAAATTATAATAATGTCAGTTTATACAATTGTTTATATTTTGGCAGCATAGGATTCCTCCTTTCCCATGATGCTATCATACTAGTATTATATGTACTAGTTACATCTCCTACTACTTTGTTTTATAATTATATAATATATCACAATATTAAAATTTTAAAAATTTAAATGTAGATATTTTCTTATAGCCTTCATTTTTGGACAGAATTTGATTTCTCCCCTTGGGTGTAGTTTCAATAATTCTCCCATCACCACAGCACCTATGAACTGTCACCATAGTCTCTTGTGCTCTTCCTTCCCCTGTTTTGACCCTTTACCACTCCCCTTCCTGCTATATGCCTCAGATCTGTGGTCATCTTCTAAAGTAAGTTTTTTTTCCTTGACCCTTTCTTCAGTATTTCTTTATTCTACCTATAGTTTTATAAAATTAACTCTTTGACAAAGCTATAATTTAAAAAAATCTACCTTTTATTTTTTTATTATATTACTCTAATTTTTCCTTTTTTGCAACAAATAAAAATTTTAAAGTACTATGGCATTAAGGTTTGTATTTTATTTTAGTAATTGCATTTATACTAATACATTTATATAATATTTATTGCCTTTCCTTCCTTTTTGACTATTGACTGTTACTTTCACTATGAGCAACAATACAGTTGGTGACCTCTTTATCCTTTGTTCCTCCCTGTTATATAGGAATTTTTAGTGTAATATAAACTTGTAGGCAGAATAAATGCACATTAAATAATCAGTGAATATATTGTACTGTTTTTGATATTTGTACCAATTTTGTATTGTTGAGATATATGATCACTTCAGTTTCACAACCACTAGTCTTAGTTTTATCTAAATATATGTATTTCCTGTTCACTTCTACTCTTTGGGTCAAAAATTCATTATTTTCATGTACAAAGTTTACTCTTTAATAAAATTTTAATGTTTTTAAAGTGACTATATTCCCTCAGCACTTGCATGTTCGTAAGAGTATGTAGCTTTTTCACATAAAGTTCAATTTGTATCATTGCTTATATTCTTTTATTGAGTAACTTAAATGTTATATGTTTTATACCCCATCATATGAATTTATTTCTGAAAAGTTTGATGGCAACCTGATTTTTCTTCCTCTTATGAACGACTTGATTTTGATCTATATATCATCATATATAAGTATTTTTAAGAGTTCTGTAATTTAGTAGAATTATGTCTCAGTGCTGGTCATTACAGATTTCCCATGTACGGTGTATGCTTTTCCAATATTTATTTAAAAACTTTAAAATTATTTCAAAAGTTCCCCTGGATTCAAGTTTTAGCATTTATTCTGTTCATTGTTCTGGTTTTCTTCTTAAGAGGTTACCTTTCTTTGTTGTCTGTGACTATCACTTACTTGTGGATTGTTTCTTGTAATAATGTCCTTTACCTTTTGTGTAAAACATTCTTCTTTTCTATATTTGATTTTTCATAAGCATATCTGTTAAATTTATTTGCTCTTATGTTTGTTAACTAGAAATAATTATTTTTTTCTTTAATTTTATTTTTTTGTTTGTGAGAAGATGGGTTTAAGATGATGCAATAGAGAGTTTTGCTCACTTTCCACATTCACAATATACCTACAACCAGCTATTAATTAACTACCTAGACACAGACTTGTTTCAAACTCAGATGAGTAAAGCTTTCCAAAACAAAGAATATAAAAGGAATGCCCAGACAAATAGGAGAGAAAGATAAAAGTTTTCACCAAGGAAGTAACCCCACCATGGGGCCAATATGAGGCAACCAAGTAAAGGACTTGAAGGTATGAAATCTTTTCTTGGGGAGTGAAGAGTTTTGCCAAACACCTAAAAGTCTAACTAGTAATCTCACTTGAGCATGTATCCAAAGAATATGAACATCCTTACTTAAAAAGATTGTGTACTTCATTGATGTTCATTGCAACACTATTCATGACAATCAAGATACAGAACCAATTCTAGTGCATGACAATGAATTATTAGATAAGGATGTCATGCACAAAGGACTATTACTCAGTAATGAAAAAAGAAATATTGTGATTTGATGGTGAAGTCTATACAGTGTGTAATCTATATAGTGGTGAGGTGGGAAATTGTACACCTGAAATCTATACAGTGTTATAATCTAATATTATTTCAATAAACGTAAAATAAAATAATTTAGAACAAAAAATAGCATTTCTCCAATTATTTTTAGCTCATTTTGAAATATTAGGCTCTTTATTTGTTTTGTAGGAATATTTTTCTGGGGTGCTTTCAATATCTGAGGGCATTGCTTCACCTTTGTTCTCATTGTTATGTTGTTTTTGTGCATATTTCAGTAGTCATCCTCACTATTCATTTAAAAGTGAGATAATATTTTGATACATTCAGAAGGGAGGACAGAGCAGAAGATAGATTTATATTCTCTTACTGTTTTTTATTTTTAATGTTTACTTTTATTTCAGTCCTGTATTGTTACATTTATTTATTATTTATTTTTATTGATGGAACATTGATTTACAATACTATATGTGATTCAAAGATATAGTATCACAATCCTTCATATATGTATTATCACTCCACACAGACCACCAAAGCACCCATAGTTTGCTACTACAGACCATTTTTCATCCTCCGTAGTTTGTTCACCCTCTGGCCCTGCTTTGGCAGCTTTTAGTTTTACAGTGAGATTTTTAGGGTTTGTTATTGATTTGGTTTTGCCTGGTCTTTTGTTTTGTTTCTCTATATTCTATATATAAGTGAAACCATATGGTATTATCTTTTTCCTCTGTCTTATTTACCTCTGTCTCCTCCAGTTCCAGACATATTTTAGATGGTAGCAGTTTATATCTTTTCACGGTTGAGTAGTATTCCATCATATAACACATCTTAACCCACTCATCTGTCTTTAGATTCTTAGGTTATTTCCACAATTTTGCTATTGTAAATAGTGCTCTTCTCTTGTTCTTCAATAAAGAATAGAATGGTTTTTAAACTTTTTTAGGTATTCATCTTCTGTTGTGCTTCCAAATTTTATCTTTTATCGTATTCTGTTTTTCTACATAATCTACCAGATTCTCTTCAGGACTCAGCTTTGTGATGTAAGGTTTTGTTGTTGTTGTTAGTTAAACTTTTGGTTTCTTTAATGGTTTGTAAACTCAAAATGTCCCAGAATCAATAGATCATGTTCTGAACTTCATGAATTCACCCTTCATTTTTAACTTTAAGAATACATTTCTTTTTTTTTTTAATAATATATATTTTTATTGAATAAGCTTTGTTTACATTTACCTTTTGGGTGTTCTTCTCCCCTCTCCCATCCCATTCTCCTGGTCTCTCCATCTCTCTTTCACTGCCATTTATAGTATAATTTTTAGTCCCTTAGGTTCTTCCTCTTCTTTCCTGTAGCAATGTCCTATTGTCCAGTGTGGACGTGGTTTCCTGGGACACAGTGGCCTGTGCTTAGTTTTCCAGGTGTCTTTTTGCTGTTGACTACCAGTTTACACATGATTGTGTTCTTTCAGTGCCTCCTCCTTCTTTCTGGTTAGCTGCTCCAGCCCATCTTCTCTCATATTTTGCTCCTTCTTTGTTTAGTAGTTCTGGTTGCTGGCATTGGGAGCGTTTCTCCTGACCAAAGTTCATGCACCAATTTTTTTGATGGAGATAGGCCCTGACAGATGGATGGTCTGATTTGTCATGGGGCCACTGCCTATCTCTGTGGATTTCCTCACCCCTTAAGTGGGAGGGTCATTTGATCATGCCGAAGGCATCTCTGAATGGGAAATTCTGTTCCCATTGTTGTAGATCTCAGTGGTTGTATTTCTGAGGTATTTGACTCTATAATCATTCTTATAGTCCTGTGTCCCATGGATCTGACCTTTTCGTTGTTCTGGCATATTTCTTTGTTTTTCACCTCTATATTCATGTGCAACTGCCATTGAATTTCTGATTTAGTTGCTTCTGGGTAGGGTTGACTGGATTTGGAGAAGACCAGAGTGCATTAAACCCCCTATCACCTGTCTGTGCATCTGGCAGAGGTGGGGGCTCTGTGCCCTGCAGCATGGCTGAACTGGGTGTGTGGGTAGGGCTAACCCCTCCTCCCTCGGCCACCTCATGATATGGGGGCTAGTGGGTGCCCCCGGCCACTCTCCACTGCCCTAGCAGGCAGCGCCCCCCCACCTTGTGTTCCCTGAACTCCAAAAGGAGCATGGCAGGCTGGGTGGCTGAGGGTTCAGTATCTGGCAGCATGGCCTAACAATCTATTTTTATTTTCTCCTGCTATTCCCAGAAGGCCCACTGTCCTGTCTGTGATTACCTGATACTGAGTTGGGGGTTTTCAGCAGTCAGGACTATCACTAGTCCTTTCGCCTTTTCTTTGAATTTTCTCCACAAAACAGCATTTGGATTTTGTAGTTTTGGGTGATTTAGCTCTTCCCCATACTATGTTGGATTTATAGGTGACCTAGTTTTATTGTGGATGCAGTTGATGGTTTCTTGCCCCCTCCCTATTATGGTTGCTTTATTTTACTGGGAAGTTTCAGAAAGTTCCCTTATGTTCCAAATATTCCTTGAATTACATGTTAGAAAGTTTGTCAGGTATGTAGGACAGAAGAGAGCACACAAGAAAAGGAGGAGGGAACCAAATAAAAATAGCTTTTGGGAAGTCATAAAATTATAAAACACCAGGATTCAATTGTAAAGATAGTTCAGTATATCTGTGGTCATGGACTTGTGTGAGGTAATGGAAGAAATGAATCACTGAGACAATTGGAATTTAATTACAATGAGTCATATGTGTGAAAATAGAAGTCAGAACTTTAATTCTATTGTGAAGCATTGAAAATGTAAAGCAAAGAATTGACATTATGAATAAATGAGAAAGGTGTCTCTGGCAGCAGTCTAGAGAAGAGCCCTACAGTGGCCAGAGAGGAGACAAGAACCCTCCTCTCTCTGCCCATCCACTCACTATGATACAGTGAGAAATAATGAGGAGCTGAACCAACGCAGTGGCAGGTGAATCAGATCTATTGTTTGTGAAGCTAAAACTACAGGGTGTTAATGATAAGACATTTAGAGGTGTGGGTGAGAGGTGAGTGTTAGCTTTCAAGACAATGTTTTGGTTCATAGCTACTACCCATTTTCATGTAGCTCTCATCCTTGCCAAGTTGTTCTTATACTTTCTCAAGATGCTTTTATAGATGTCTGGTTGTATCTTTTGAATTTAGTGATATATTGGATTCATTTATAATACTTATTCCAAAACTTGTATTAAAATAATCGGTAATTGACAAAGTAATGTAAAGGCACAGAATTCTTTTTCCTTAATATGCAGCTGAACTGACCATGTTAAAATTTATTATGCTAGTGTACTTATATTAACATTCTAGTTTTCTTCTTTGAGATAAGGGAAGAATTGGATAGTAGTAGAAATAGACAGGCGATGAAGATAGGTGTTCTGGACTTCAGAGCAATTAAGGCCTCAAAGAAGTGTGCAGAAAACAAGTGCACAACAAAGTCCTCTATCCTTGCTTCTTAAAGGGTCATCCACAGCAATAGCAGCAAAGGCATCACCTGGGATCTTAGAAATGAAAACTCTCCAATCCTTCAAGTTTACTGAATCGTTAGCTGCATTTTAATAAGATGCTGAGGTAATTCATCTGAACATCATCAAAGTTGGAGAAGCACTGCTCTAGACTGTGTTAATAAGTGAACATTTTGTGACTTTTAAACTCTGTTAAAATAACAAAATTCTCTATTATTAAAAATAAATCATTGCATGATTATTCCACAGAAATTTGTAAAACGTCATGTGAGGAAGGAACATAGAAAATTAGAACTTGTGCTGTTTTTGAAGTCAGTTTGTGTTCAAATCGGGTTCATTTGTCTTCACAGCTAAGCCTGTGACCATGTGAACTATAATTTCATCTTTCTACCCATTGGTATCCTTATTTGTAACATGAATTAAGAATCTGATAAGATTGTTTTGTGGACAAATGAAACTGTGTGTGAAGCAGTTAGCATAGTTCCTAGCACACGGGAAATGGATCATAAATATTAACTGTTATTAAAGCTTAATGGCTTAAAAAGGCCTTACGCACATTTGGGCATACTTGCTGTCTTGTTTTAGGTAACAATACAATATGCAGTAATCTTATCCTTTCAAATGCACATTTTTAGAGACTATTTTGGTATAGAAGAGTTGGAACATACTTCTCAGACAAAGGTAAATCTTTAATATGTATGTATTTGTGTTGTGGTGAATTTCTGGAAAACCTGAAATATCAACACTAGAACTTAAAAAAAACAAATTGAAGACCTTTTGTATTCTGATAGATACTCTGTCTGGATCAACTAAACAGAGGAATTTCTTTTACTTTAAAATAAATTTTTAAAATTAGAAAGCTTGAATCATCACATTTCTGTTTACTCTTGTATTTTTTGATGTCTACATTCTCATGAAATTTCACTTTAGATTCTGAATAGCCTAGTCACTGAATATGTCTTGACGTATTCTGTACTAGTGATATCAGAAAGCAGCAATAGCCATGAAAAACTGTATTTAACTGTGAAGAAGTAAAGTCAAAACAACCCCTAGTTGTCTTTTTTTTTTGTAGATTTGAAAACTTATTTGACTTATTCTGCAATGACCTGCACATTTAAAAAATCATGTTGTTATTCCCAAAACAAACATTTAAACTGGAAAAGTCCATACTATAGAGGGTAAAATGAAGTCAGAAAAATAAACTGCAGATTTTCTCTATTTCTTATTATAGAACTCAGCATTTTTATGTTCCCTCATCAACAAAAAGACTCCCCTCTATACACCATCAGTGCTTTCTATTTATGTTCACCTGCTACTCAATTAACACCCCATCAAACCACACACTTGCTGGAAATTTATTGTCAGGCCACTGCACTGCAGTCCTTAACCCTCTCTCTCACCTATATTACACATGGAGTTAAAAACAGTCCCTTGGCTGTGCTTAGAAAACGTGTCTTTTCATTTGGTGTTTGTGTAAGATTTTTCTTATGTGCATTACCCTGGGTGTTCATGAAGTTACTACTGTATCTACATGTGTCTGACCTTCCATAGGGCTGTAAAACACACTTTTCTCTTTTAACTGTGTCTTCTGACATGCTACATAAAATAATCTTTGAATATAACCAATAAATTAATTAACATTTTCCCTCTACTAGGAAAATTAGATGAAGTCTTAGTGACAGTGGATTAATATAGTTACAGATTTTAATTGCATCCTATGGAAAAAAACATTGAGATGATTCTTATCCAGTTTTATTTCTACTTAGTTATATTTATGTATTTGTATTAGCCAAATAACACATACTCACTTGTAGAAAATTAAAGAACTATAGAAAGGTTTTGAGAAAAAAATTAACATCTCTATGCAAAATTATTTCACTAAATTCATAATTCCTATTACAAATTTTTATCTGTCCTTATAAATTAATATTAATTTTTTTATATTGGTACCAAAGTACTTATAAATTCTGTATGCTTTAGATATACTTGGTATTTTATAAAACTATATTTTCAATGAACTTATATTTTATACATTGCTTTATACCTGTACTAACTACTTAGTTTTATGTATTTATTATTTCCCCTATGATTATATGCTCTGTGTAAACTTGATTTTTGTTATAATTTACATTAATCTTATGAATGTGCCATGATTTTTATCACTTACATGCATTTTTTTTATGGTAGCAAAATTTTAGCTATCAAATGACATTGAGGTACATATACTTCCATGAAAAAGTATATCAGCATTTCTGATTATTTCTTCAAGACACACCTCTGGAGTGAGATATGGTATTAATGACTCTTAAAACATGTCAAATTGCTTTCCTTAAAGACTCTAAATATTATATTTCCACATTGACTAGTTTTTTAAATTATGGTTCTCTTGATAGTCGGTCATTACAGTTTCAGGAGTCAATTTTTAGTCATTAGGTTGAACTTATTAAAATAGTTAAATTGTGTCATCCTGTGTCTTCATAACATGTAGAAAATTCTTCAATTACAAAAATAGATTGTTTAGATAAAATCCAAACTCACCATTTTCTTGGGCAGAACTAAAGTTCTTGTCTAAAATGCCCAATGTCACTAGCAATTAGGGAAATGCAAAACAAAACCACAGTGAGATACCACCTTACACCAGTAAGAAAGCCCCACATCCAAAAAACGGGCAACAACAAGTGCTGGCGTGGATGTGGAGAGAAAGGAACACTCTTATGCTGCTGGAGGGAATGTAAACTGGTCCAGTCACTATGAAAAGCTATGTAGAAGACCCTCAAACTAATAAAAATGGTTTGACCCAGCAATTGCTCTTCTGGGAATCTACCCAAAGGAAACCTCAATGTTTGTACAAAGGGACACCTGTATTCAGATGTTTATCGCAGCACTATTTATATTTGCAAGGACATGGAAAGAACCCAAATTTCCCAAAATGGATGAATAGATGAAAAAGATACTATATATATATATATATACACACACACACACAAAGAATATTATTCATCAATTAAAAATGACAAATTTGATAAATTTAGGATAACATGGATATACCTAAAAGAAATTATATTAGCAGAAACAAGTCAGAAAGAAAAAGAAACCAAGTGGTTTCACTAATATATGGGACATAGGAAAAATGAACAAAAAGCCATGAAGAAAAGTCAAACATGCTAATAACCAAACTGAATTACACAACTGAGGGTAAGGGAGGGAAAAGGTGGGAACAGTCAGGGAGAGAAGGTGGTGGGCAAGCCCCAGGGATTACGAAGATGTGAAATTTATATATAAATAATTTATTTAATATAAAAATAAATAAATAAATCTCTTTTTTTCTCAAATGTAAAGAACAAAAATATTACCATGTATTTTATAGAGCTGATGTGAAGATTAAAGAAAAAGCATGAATGCACTAACTTGGTGCCTGACATAATAAATGCTCACTACATCTTAAGTATTGTTGGATTCTTTCGTGAATTGATTTTTCATTATGGGTCCATTTTTTTTAAACTTGTGATTGATATAAATAAATTCTTTAAAATCAATAGGGAAACTACTAAGTATATTGAACCTTTTCTCTAGTTGACAACCATATATTTGAAGTGCCACATTTTGATATAAAAATAGATTATAATTTTTATATATAGCTATAACGCAACAGGACAGTGTCCAGAAAATAGGAAGCAATAAAAAAAATTGATAACATGTATTGTCTCTTTAAAATTTTTTTTAGTTATTTTTGAACTTTTCTCTATATATAAAACTTAGAATCAATTTGATAAATATTGCAAAACAACTTGCTGGGATTTTAATTGCCAAACACCAAAATCTTCTGGAGAGTAGAATTGTCATATTTATTGAAATTAGATCTTTCTATTCAGAACACAGTACATCTTTCCAATTATTTGGGCCTTCTTTTTGAGCTATTCTGTCAACTTTTAGTTTTCTTTATGTAGACATTGATTGCCTCTCAGATTCACTAGAGAGCTATTATTGTTCTTTTTGTTCTGTGAATAGATACTTTTCTATTAAATTCTCTAACTGATTTTTGTTGTAAGGAAACTGATACTTGATTCTCCTTTGAACTGACTGGAGTTTAGTTCAGTGGTTCAGTTAATTTGCTTAAATATATACACCACCTGTAAAAATTGATTTCTTTCTCCCTTTATGTCTATATATTTATTATTTGTATTTATTAACTTATTTTATGGATTACAATTGCAAGGATAATGTTGGATAATATTGATGATCCCAGAATTCCTTGCACAAATAGTTGACTTTAATGAGAAGATTTATAATGCATAATTAATGTGTCATTCACTTTTGTCTATATTCCATATATTTTTTAAATGATGCATGTTGCCTTAATATATGATGTTTAATCTATAATGCATAGCATGTATATACACATGTAATGTAATGATATTAATATGTAAAACATACTTGGTAAATGTTATCCATATTCTTAATATATTTATAATACTCATGGTAATAAAAACTTAGTAGCTATTTTAAAAAAGTTTATCTTCCTTCAACAATATTTAATTTCGTACCAGTAATGATACGCATTTCTTAACTTTACCCTTGTTTCACTATAGGGATCTGTTGATACATTTCTTGATTGATATTCTCTTTTCTTCTACTCTCTTTCTCTCGTTCCCCATTCCTCTATCATCTTTGGTCCCCTCCCCCCATTATGTCTCTCTATACATCTCTTTCTGTAGTCCTGTCTTTATAACTAAGCAAGAACTCCATTCAAGAATTCAAAAATGCAGAGAAGAGAAGCCAGCAGGAAAATGAGGGGCACAAAAACCCTCATTCTTTGATGCTTACCAACTTTTATTCTGTTTGTTTTCTTGCTTGCTGATGTAGTATACTCCCCCATGATGCTGTGGGTTTCCATGCATCTTTCATAATCCTCAGCTTTTCCTCTTTTTTTCTCTTGTTATATTTCTAGGTTGCTTTTGTAGTCTACATTTTATAATGTGAAGTAGCTCTGATGTATTTCCAGCTTTTCACCTGTGTATTTCTGATACCATATGGTTTAATATATGATCATGTTACATGTTTCTAAGTAGAACATGTGAACATTTATTTTGTTTTATTTATTCTTTAAATTTTTCCTTTCCTATCTTTCTTGAATTTGATTGAACTTCTTATTTTATTATGTGTGAGATATAGTGGTATTTAGCTTAATATCACTCAATATACTAAACTCAGTGTACTGATTTCAACAAGATACATATAACTCAAGAAAATACATCCTAGTAAGTCTATAGGTTTTAATACATACTTATAATGAAATGACTCTCACTCATTCCTTTGGATTACTGTCCTTTTTATTATCATAGTCTTCTGAGTATTAACTATAAAATTAATTTCCATTTTAGAATCTAGACTATTTCCCTTCCTGGAAACTTACGCTTTTCTCTCTGTTATTTTGCGATATTAGAACAGAAATGTCCAAACATTTATTTTTCTTGATAATTGGTAGGTCTTTTCAATATGAAGAATTTCATCTTTTTAGGGAAAGATATGATACATAATTTTGTGGGGGTTTTTTATCCTTTGATATTTATTAGATGTTATTGTAATTTTAATGTGTCCTTTATATCACGAACCTTTCAGTTATATTTTCCATCAGCGTATAGTGTCTTTGATATTCCACCCAAATTTTCAGTATCACACTAATTGGTATCTAAATTGCTACTGATCATTCAACCTATGTATTTCTTTTGAGAAGTTTCTTTGGGTACTTGTAATTACTTTGTTTGGGGGATGGCCAATAGTATAGGACTATCAATTTGATGATATAATAGTCAAACTCTTTTGCTTCAGGGTGAGACAAATTATCTGGTGCAGTTTCTTTTAGTATGTTCCATGAAGCAACTGGTGTTAAACATCATTTAATTCACATGCTTCTCTACTTTATTCCATTTCTTTTCTGCTTTCCTTCTCCTTGCAAATTTTTCCTGAGCATGCTGTCCTATTTACTTGCATGTTAATCACTGACTCTGATTCTGCTTCTATAGAATCATGTAGACACTCTTTCTGTGATACTACAGTTTCTCAGGTTACTTCCAGGTATCTTCCAGGTTACTAAATTTTATCTTCAGCTGTTCTATTTAGTAAATTTAGAAAAATGCTTTTCTATGGAATTTTTATTTTGCTAATAAAAAAACTTAACAATACTTCTCAAATATTTTTGCAAATATGAAACTTTCTAATAACCAAGGACAGAGGGATAAATGGGTATATAGATGAAGGATGATCAGCTGAGTTGATAATTGTTAGAAGAGGGTGAGAGTAACATAGGTTTCAATTTAACAATTGTTTCTTCTGTTGAGTATTTTTAACATGTCATAATAAAGCTGTTTTAAAATCATCAGATGATAACTTTTTACTTTTCATGAATGCAATCTTGAATTTTCTGAAATTTGTTAAGACACATGACAAATTTATATTGCTTTTAGATTTTTTGTGATTTTTTTCATTTTATATCTGGTTTTTCAATGATGTTTTCTCTCACTTCAATTGTTTTTTCAAATAGTTATGCTTATTGAGTGGTTGTGAATTTTTTTTTTGATTATATACTTTATCTTTGAATGTGAGAATCCTTGTTGATTAGCCTATTATGAATAAAGTAGCCTGTTGCAGATGACTGGAAAGTTAGGTGGATTATATTACTGTTATGGATGCAGTATTCCAAGAAATTTTCCAATAATATACAGGTGTTCCCATCTCTCTTGAGAGAACTTGTTTATCTAGGTCATAGTTTTGCTTTTCTGGTTCCAGCATGTGCACACTGCTATATTTTACTGTAAAAGTGTAAGTGGGGGAGACTGAAATTGTAGAGTAGTGTAGTGGAGGATGAGTCTCAACTTGTGAAATACCCTCAAATGTAATTTTTTCCTACTAAGTTGCTTTTGAAGCTTCTTTAATTCAAATAACCTTCATTCCATATTGACTATTTCTGTGCATTTTTAGAGACATAATTTTCTTCAGTTTTAACTTTTCATCAAACTAATGCTTCATGAAGCTTGATGTCTCCTTTTTTATCTTATATGTATTACCTGTATTGTTAAAAAGAGATCATTCATCCCCCCTCCACCTTTTTTAAATGTGTTATTGCTTAACATTTGTGATAAGAGGGAGTCATGATAATCTAGCACATCTTGATCCTCTCCCTCATTAATATTTATAATGGGTTATAAGTCAATTATTATAATACCTTTCTTTTTAATCTAATTTGTTGTTTGAACACCTCATTCCACATTTTTTCTTGCTTATTATTTTCTCATGATTTTGTTTCCATGTCATGTACTAATACATGCTATTGAAAAGTCTAAAAGACCATTTCTTTTGTTTGTCCTGGTTCTTATACAAGATTATTTTCAGAAAAACATTAACTCTCTGTCTTTAAGGTGCTATTTTCTTTCCCTTAATTATATTTTTTCACAGGTTCCATGCTGTGATTTAACTGTTTTCTTTCATTTTCTTATCCATGACAAATGAGAATTCCTTCTATTCCCACTATTTATCAGCTCTGAGTTTTGTTGAGTTGTTTGACTCTACTCACCATCTCTTGTGTTTAGTAGACTCTCAGAGGGAAAGCAGGAGAAGCAGGTTAATTTCAGAGACTAATCTTTGATGGTTATTTCTCTGGTGTTGCTTCTTGACCAGTATAGGAGAACACTCCCCAATATCCATACCAGTAATCTAAGGTGCACTGTCCAGGGGAAAATTAATTTTGCTCCTATCCTTGATCTCTAAAACTCATTTTGCCAGAACGGCATAACATAGAAACACTGTGCCACTTTATTTTGCAAGTTCAATGACCTTCTGTATTGGAATGAAAATACAAAGGCTAACTCACCAGTTTTTTTTAATTATACATTGCTTTCTCAATATTTCACTGGTGGGATAATCTGAGAGTTAACAGATGAAAATCTGTTTTCTCCATCACAAAAGCAATACAGATCCAGTGAAAGAAAAGTCTTAGTAATTCTGGAAATTGCAGGTTATTTGAACCAAAAAGTAGTAGTGAAGGAAAATTTTCGTTTCTTTTTATAATATTTCCCTATTTTATTACTCTTATCTTTAGGGTACATTTCCTTATAAGCTAACAATAATTACTCTTTTAGAATTGTGGTGAGTGTTAGTGAGGTTTATAGGGTTTTTTTTTTGTTTTGTTTCTTTGTTTTCATAGACCTTATGATGAGAACTCATTTGAATGACTGCCTCAGGGATAACTCAAACTTTTCTTCTATTAAGTACTGTTTTTTTTCTTTTTCTTCACAAAGCTTATATTTTAGGTGTAGTTTTGCCAGTAGCTTACCATTTCAGGTTTTAAGTACATTTGGCTCACTAATTTTCAGCTGACAGAGGAAAATCATTTCAAGAACTCTCTACTAGTGGGTAAGCTTTTTGATAGACACTGGAATTCAGCATGCCTTATATTGTTCAATAAATTATCACCAGGAGTTACTCATGTAGGTTCCATCATTGTCATTCATTTTTTTCCTAAACAAAACCTTTTTGTAGCTTCTTGTGGAAACTTCAGAAATTGTGTCACTTAAGGTGGTTTTGCTTCTGGCTTTTAGTAGATTAAGAAATTAAGATATCTTATGGCTAAAGGAACCACTTTTCTACATGTATATATTGTACTCCACTGTCACCACTCTACTGAGTGATCCAGATGAATCTTTTCAGGAAGCATGATCAACAGAGGATAAATGATAACATTGTAAATAGGGGTCACATCATCAAAATATCCTCCCCATCCTAAGGTCACATTTTGTTTTTCGTTAGCCACAATATATTTCAAAAGTTTTACATTATAAAAAAAAAACACCTTATTTTGAAGTATACAAATTTTTCCTCAATATTTTTAAAGATCCAAGTGAAGTTTTGATAGCATGATTAACAGTTTTCATGTTTGATACAGCCTGGACATAATTTCCCTATTATATTCCCTGAGGTATTTTCATAAAAATCTTTCAAATGATTCAAAAATATTCTTTTTAAAAAGTATTTATAAGTATACTCTGAAACTGTTGAAAATTTAATCTTGGAAACTTTGATTTTGATTTGTTAATAAACATTTTGCCATAATAGTAGAAGAATTTTAACTGTTTATGTTTGATACAGACAGTATTGCTTACTGGTTTATTTTGTGGTTAGAATGTCTAACTATGATTTTAATCTCACTATTAATTACCAGAGTTGACTAAGCTGCTCTGTTTCGTATACACCTCTGAGCACTGTGCTGAAAAGATAACTTGTTTATTATTTTCTTTCATGACCTTGGTGTAGTGACTAATTAAAACCCTGTTTCAATAAACAATACTGATTTCTTAGTGAATTTCTGGGTTATACTGCTTGCATAACCTAGGAAATAAAAGTTTTCCCGGTAAAATAGTTGGTCCTGCTAATCTTCGAATGTTCCCTGGCAAAACTCATGATTCCCTCGCCATAATATATGGAAACCTTCAAGGAAAAGATACTTGATGGCACAAAGGTAGACTGTAGACTTTTATTATTACTTTTAATTTCAATTACATTGATTTTCATTGGTGTTTGTATTTTGGAAGTATAAGATCCCTGCCATCAGATGATGTTTCCGTATACACTCACCCTCAAAGCACCCAGAGTCCGCTACTGTAGTTCATTATGCTCTTTCCCATCTTAATCTTCATGCCTTATTCTTCTCCCCTTTGTATGCCTCAGTTTTACGATCAGTTTTAAGGGTTAAAATAAGCTAAAATGGTATATTTTTAGACATTTGGACTTATTTTTCCCTTAGGAATATTTGGAGATGAATTATTATAAAAAAAAAAAACTCCTCACCTTATATATGATTATATTTTTGGTAAAGTAAATTTAAATTACCTAAACTGATAAAATTCAGGCCGAAGAGTCAAGCTGTCTTCCTCTTTCAATAATATATCTAATGTAGAACAATATATTTTTCTAGTATTAAAATGTTGCACGTTTATTATAAGAAATATAAAAATAGATGAATAAAATTATACTAAGAAAATAGAAATAGTACCAAGAATGTTATTGAACATGAAAAAAACTATCAATCAGGGGGGAAAATTGTACTCATTCAACTGGCAAGAATCTGATATCAATAATCCACAAAGAACTCATACGACTTAGCAAAATGAAGTGAAAATCCCAGTCCAAAAGAAGAGCATAAAAGAAACTTCTCTGAAGAGAAGCCAATAAACTTATGAAAAAATGCTCAACATCATTTATCATCAGGAAATACAAATCAAATAAATCAGGTAAGAATGGCCCATATAAAAAAAAAAAAGGGCAACAAGTGCTGTTGTAGATGTGGAGAAAAAGGAACACTCTTACATTGCTGGTGGGAATGCAAACTGGTCCAAACTACTGAAAATGGAACTACCATATGACCCAGCAATCGCTCTTTTGGGAATCTACCCAAAGGATACCACACCACTAATTCAAAAGAATACCTTTACCCAGGTGTTTATTGCCATGCTATTTACAATTGCCAGGATATGGAAGCAAGACAAATGCTTCAAAATATAGAATGGTACACAAAGCTGTGGTATATGTACATGATGGAATACTATTCATCAATCAAAAAAGACAAATTATGTCATTTGCAGCAATATGGATGAAGCTAGAAGGAATCATGCTGGTAGATATAAGTCAGAAAGATAAAGGGAAATACTGGAGATCTCATCTATACACAGGACATGGGAAAACAAGCAAAAAAAAAAAGACAAGGATGATTTAAAACTAACTTAGCAGAATGAAAGCATAGAACAAGAGAGGGAGAGGGAAGTAAAACTAGGGGAGAGATGGCCACAAAAGATTAAGATGATTGTTCACAGGTGATAAGGTAGTGGAAGAATCTTGGGGTAGACAATGATGTAAAATATATACATGTGCAATTAACTTGAAAAAAATAAAATTATAATGTATATATAGATGTTACATTAAAAAACAAAAAAGAAGAAAACTATCATTGATAGTGTCTTAAATTAGTTGCTAAATATACATTTAATACCTGAACACTTCCTCTGTATATAATTCAAATCACTAAAGTAGTTCTAAAATCTACCTGAATCACCATATTAAATTCTGGTCCCCATCCAGTTATCATTTTCCTATGTATTACGCTAACAACAACAAATACAAATGCTCATGCACATGTGCACACACATACTTTGTCTTGAAATTTATTGAATTTATAGATTAAATTGAAGAAAAACTGATATGTTTGCAACTTGAAATATTCATCTCAATGGAAGTGGTATTTCTCCTTAGTACTTCAGTAAAAATGTATAGTTTTCTTAGAAAGATATCGAAACTGGTCCTCATCTAAGCTGTTATAACAAAAATAGCATGAATTGGGTGGATTAAACAACACATTTGTAGTTTTCATACTTTGGAGACTGCTAAGTGTAACAAATACATTGGGTTGAGTTTCTGGGGAGAACCTTCTTATTTCATAGATGGTGATGATAGCCATCTCATAAAGCAAATAAAACAGGAGAACTCTCTGGAACCTCTTTCACAAAAACATCCTACTCATAAGGTCTCCAACTTTATCACTTAATAACCTGTCCAAAACTCCACATCCTATATCTTAGGATATCAACATATGGATTTGAGGAGCATAGCATAAGCATTCAATCCAAAACAAAAAACTCTCCATCTAAGATTAGAAATGAATTTCTCTCTAAAATAGAAGCCAGATTCCTGATAATGGATAATGTTTCAGGACTAAGATAATGCATCAGATACAAATGCCTTGTTCCTCAACTTTCTAACTACAATAGATGATGCAAGTTTGTCTCTTGTTAATAAATGTTTTAGTAACTTCTGTTCACATATAAGACATTTAATGTGGTTTAGTTGCTTATAAACAATAAATATTTGTAATTAAATATGTTATGAAAATTAATGATGGATACATGGATACAAAAGGGTGCTAGTTAATATTAGGGATTCGATGGTGAGTTAACTTGTATTTTGTAATGATGAATGTTCCTTAAAGATTGTTATTTTGCTTCATTATATGTTCTTTGGTATGGTTTAAATTTTTTACCCACACTGACAGATAGGAGGGATATTTATTTCTATAAGTTAATCTTGTATTCAGTAACCTTGCTAAATATTATTTTTGGCAGTTCTTGATTGATTCTTTTTAGTTTTCTAAGCAGGTAAATAAATATCTTCCAGTCTTATTTCTTATTTATCAAATTTTTGTCTCATTTCTTTTTCTATTTTATTTGTAGATCCAAGCATCTGATATTGTTTAAACAGTAAAAGTAACACTAGTAATGGTGATGGTGAAATCCTTATATCACTCCTGACTTAAAATATAATTCTTGTAATATTTCAACATTATTAAAATATTGAAGTATTGATTGCCATGAATTTTGTTTCATAACTTTTATTAAGTCTAGGATATTCTTTTTGATATCTAGTTTATCAAAGAAAATTCTGAACAAGTGTTAAAATTTTTAACAATTCTAAACAAGTGTTTTTAAAATTTTTTAAACTCTAAACTTTTAGATTTTTTAAAATTTTTAATTTTTAAACATATTTTTAATTTTTAAAACTCCTACAATTCTAAACAAGTGTTAACATTTTTTCTTATCATGTAAATTTTCTTATCATGTAAATGTAAATGCTAGTCTGTATAAGCAAGTCACAGGTTGAGAATATCCTCCAATAGGCCAAACACAAAACTTTTGAGGAAAGAACAATTGTATTATTGTGTCAAGTGAGGAATCTAGGAGATACATCTTCGAAAACTGTGTCTCTCTGAGTCAGGGATCCCAAAGGATTTTAAAAGTGGAAGAGAAGAAGTAGAAAACTGGCCTGGATCCCAGAGTGCTTGGCAGCACTGAGGAACCTGCCGAGGCAGGTCTTGCTTCGTTATATCGCTCATGTTCAGAAAATGGCAGGTTAGCTCCTCCCTGAGTGCAGACTTCAGTGCACTAAGGGCATGTTTGACTACATCAGATCACTCAGGATATGGACTGACCACACTCTAGGCTTTTTTTTAATTTTTAAAAATTGATAGCACATGTACATGTTTATATGTGTATATACATAAATATATATGTGTATATTTATATATACATATTATATATACACATATATTATATCTATGTAATGTACGTATATTATATATAAATGTATTATACACATATATGTATATCATATATAATGTATTGTACATATATATAATATACGTATATTATATAGATATAATATATATGTATATATATACATATATATGTATATATATACATATATATATATATATATATATATACACACACATCATTGTCTACCCTGAGGTTCTTCCACCACCCATGAACCATCATCTTGATTCCTTGTGCTCCCTCCCTCCCCAATTATACCCCCTTCACTCTGGGTCTTTCTAGTATTGTCCAAGCCTGGCAGAGGTGGTTCAAACCTGGTCAGCAAATTAAGTTGAGAAATTGGAATAAATAGGTCAAGTTATCTTAGCAGTTCTGTTTCACTGTTCTAAGGGGTCCTAGTTTGACAACACTAAGAAGTTTGCTCAATATCCCACCAATATTATATTTTTGTTCATATATTCCCTTTTGTTGCTTTACAGACTTATTAATATTTAACTTGTATATTTGAAGGTAATTATTTGTGAAATATCCACAGATATTGCATCTCAATATATTATTTCTTTTATAAACAAAACTCCTTTACTATCTTTAAATGCATTTACTTTAAATTTTATGTTGAATGAGATCATTATTTGTGGTTAACTATATTAAATTTAAAAAGTATATATCTTTCCATTCTTTTATTTAAATTTTCCTTTGTCATTGTCTTGTAGGTGTGTCTCTCATAAAGAGTATGTAGTGACACTTTGCTTTCTTATAGCTTTTAAAAAGGTAAATTTAACCTCACCTCATTAACTTTTCATGTTAATCATTGATGTTTGGGATTTTATTTTGTGTGTGTTTTTTACTGTTTAGACCTTTTCACTTTTTGTTTTTCTGCTTTCATTCATTTTTTTTTCCTGGATTGAAAGTTAATATTTTGTTCCTACACTAACTACCTCAAGATATTTTAAGTTACTTTTAAGAAATTGAAAATTAAAGTAAAATTGGAAATAAAGAACCCCCTAAAGTTTTCACCAGATTTTTAACACCATGGTTGTTATAAATTATTTTTTATTACATTGGTCTCATTTTCTTTCCTTTCTCCTCTTTCTGTCTCATTTGTTTGCATGTACATGTGTGTTTGTACATTTTTGGCTTAAATATTTGAAGATAAATGCCAAATTTTATCTTAACATATCAGTGTGTACTTTTCAAACAAGAACTCTCTGTTCTCCAACACATTATAACCTTCAAGGTCAGGAAATTAACATTAAGAATTATCCTTTTTCACATTTTCTTTATTGCCCCAGTAGTGCCTTCTGTAACTGTTTTCCCCATTGAAATACTCAACCAAGTTTTATGAATTGCACATGATCACCATGTGTCTACAGACTCTTTCTATGTAGAGCATCTTTACCTGTGTTTCATGACTTTAATAGTATTTAAAAGTATGGGCCAGTTCAGGTGTTTAATGATCCTCAACTTAAATTTGTTGGATGTTTCATCATGATTAGAATTAGACTATGCTTCTGTTCAAAGAGATAACTTATAAATGTTTGGTTTTGTTCAAAATTTCACCTTCCTATCTCAGAAGCCATTGATTTCAGCATCCACATCTAATTATTTGCCAAAAATAATTATTATAATGACTGTCAAAGGAATTTGTCTAATTCAATTTTCCTTTCTGGAATGATTACTTATCATTCTACCATAAAATAAACTTTCTAGTTTTCACTGTGTATCATTATTCATTCATTCATTATTCATTTGTATTGGTGTGGAGTCTTGTTTTGTTCAATGGGTTATGATCTATTGATATTACTGATGCTTAGTTTATCCAACATTTTGTTCTTTCAGGTTATTCTTTTTTTCCTCAACCCCTTCTTTCATGGAGCATTTCTTTTTTCTGGTATAACCATTTCTAAAAAGACCCCTCATTTTTTTTTTTTAGTAAAGAGAGAAGTTTATAATCCAACATTTAAATATATGGTGTGTTCATTGTTACTAAGGTGTTATTGCTTCTAGGAAAAACCTGGAAAATGTGTATCTAAATGAATCTCTGTATTTATTTCTGTATTTTTATTTCTATGTTTTACATGTTCACACTAAAACATTTTTATCTTTTTTAAAAATGTATTTATATATAAATTTCAATTCATTGTAATCACAGGGATTTCCCCCCACCACCATCATTTCCCCCCCTTTCCCTCCTGCCCAAAGTTGTGTTTAGCTTGTTTTGACTTTTCCTCAAGGATTTTGTTTGTTTTTGTTTTCCACTATATCCCATATATTAGTGAAACCATTTGGTTTCTGTCTTTTTCTTTATGACTTGTTTCTGCTAATATGATTTCTTCTAAGTCCATCCATGTTGTCTTAAAATCATCAAATTTGTCATTTTAAATTGATGAGTAATATTCCATTGTGCATATATACCACTTTTTTTTCCCATCCAGTCATCTGTTTGGGGGCATTTAGATTGCTTCCATGTCCTTGCAATTATAAATAGTGCTGCAGCAAACATCTGAGCACATGTGTCCCTTTGTACCCACATTGAGGTCTCTTTTGGGTAGATCCCCAAGAGAGCAATTGCTGGGTCAAATGGTAGTTCCATTTTCATTATTTTGAGGGTCCTCCACACAGCTTTTCTTAGTGGTTGGACAAGTTTACATTCCCACCAGCAGTGTAGTAGTGTTCCTTTCTCTCCACATCCTCGCGAGCAATTCTTGTTGCCCGTTCTTTGGATGTAGGTCATTTTTACTGGTGTAAGGTGGTATCTCATTGTGGTTTTGATTTGCATTCCCTTATTACTAGTGACGTTGAGCAATTTTTCATGTGCCTGTTGGCCATATGTATTTCTCTTTGGAGAAGTGTCTTTTTAATTCTCTCCATTTTTTGATTGAGCTTTTTGATTTGCTTTTGTTTAGTTGTATGAGTTCCTTGTGGATTTTCGTTATTAAACCCTTATCACTCTTGTGGAGGGCAAAAATTTTTCCCCATTTTAGTTGGCTTCTTTTAGTTTTCAGTTGTCTCTTTTGCTGTACAGAAGCTTTTTAGTTTGACGTAGTCCCATCTGTTGATGTTTTCCTTTTTTTTTGCCATCTGTAGATGTTTCCAGAAAGGGATTTCTGAATTGTAATTCATGGAGGGTTTTGCCAAAGTTTTCTTCTATGTATGTTATGGTTTCAGGTCTGACCTCTAAGTCTTTTATCCATTTTGAGTTGATTTTTGTACATGGTATGAGGGAGTTGACTTGGTCCATTTTTTTGCATGTCTTAGTCCAGTTTTCCCAGCATGATTTATTGAAGAGGCTATCTTTGTTACAATGTAAGTTTTTCACTCCTTTGTCAAACATTAGTTGACTGTGTGATTTTATTGCAGGGCACTCAATTCTGTTCCATTAGTCAGATTGTCTGTTTTTTGTACCAGAACCAAGCTGTTTTAATTATTATGACCTTGTAGTATAATTTGAAGTTTGGAATTGTAATCCCTCCATTCTCTTTTTCTGGTCAGGAGGCTTTTTGATATTCGAGGTCTTTTATTATTTCATATAAATTTCAATATTTTTTGTTCTATCTATAAAAAATGTCATTGGGATTTTTACTAGGATTGCATTGAATCTGTACATTGCCTTTGGTAGGATGGTCATTTTGATGCTATTAATTCTTCCAATCCATTTTAGTGGGAATGTCTTTCTATTACCTTACGTCTTCTATCTCTTTTAGCAGCGTTCCAAAATTTTCTTTGTATAGTTCTTTCACGTTTTTTGTTAGGTTTATTCCCAGGTATTTAATTTTTTTTTGGTGTGATGGTAAATGGGATGTTTTTCTGATTTCTTCTTCTATTTGACTTTTTGCATATAGGGAAGGTATCAATTTCTGTGTACTGATTTTCTTTCTATCCAGCAATCTTACTGAACTGGTTTATTTCAAGCAATCTTTCTGTGGATTTTTTGCAGTTATCTATACAGAGAACCATGTCATCAGCATATAATGATAGCTTCAGTTCCTCTTTACCTATTTGTATCCCTTCTATGTCTTTCTCTTGCCTTATTGCCCTAGCTAGAACTTCCAGTACAATGTTAAAGAGTAGGGGGGAGAGTGGGCATCCTTGCCTGGTTCCCGATCTTAACTGGAATGATTTTAGTTTTCCCCCATTTAGAATGGTATTGCCATAGGTTTGTCATAGATGGTTTTTATTATGTTGAGGTAAGTTTCTTTAATCCCTAATTTTTCATGGGCTGTTATCATGAATAGATGCTGGACTTTGTCGAATGTTTTCTATGCATCTATTGATATTATCATGTAGTTTTTGTTTTTCTCTTTGTTGATGTGGTGTATTATGTTAATTGATTTCCAGATATTGAATCATCCTTGTGCCCCTGAGATAAATCTCATTGATTATGGTGAATGATGCTTTTTGTGCATCATTGGATTCGGTTTGCCAGAATTTTGCTTAAAATTTTTGCATCCTTGTTCATTATGGAAATGGGTCTATAGTTTTCTTTCTTGGAGCTGTTATTTGGTTTTGGTGTGTGTGTGTGATGTCTACTTCATTGAATGTGTTTGGCAGTTTTCCTTTCTCAAATTTTTGGAAAAGCTTTAGTAGCTCAGGCATCATTTCATCTTTGAATGTCTGGTAGAATTCATTTGTAAAGCCATCAGGTCTTGGGCTCTTGTATTTAGGTAGAGTTTTGATGACTTCTTCTATTTTGCTGCTTGTGTTTGGTTTATTTAGTTCTTTATATCTTCCCTGTTTAATTTTGGGGAGTTGTATCTTTCTAAGAATCTGTCCATCTCATCCAGGTTGTTGTATTTATTTCCATATACTTGTTCATAGTAATCTCTTATTATCCTTTGGATTTCTTTTGTGTCTGTTGTAATTGCTTCTCTTTCATTTGTGAATCTGTTTATTTGATTTTTCTCTCTCCTTTGTAAGCACTGCAAGGGGCATATCAATTTTATTTATTTTTTCAAATAACCATCTTTTAGTTTTATTGATCTTCTGGATAGTCTTTTTGGCTTCTAGGTTATTTATTTTTTCTTTTATTTTTGTTATTTCTTGTCTTCTGCTGGGTTTGGGGTTTACTGTTTTTCTAATTGTTTGAGTTGGTAGATTAGGTTGTTTTTTTGGTTAGTTTCTTGGTTTTTGATATGGGCTTGTAATGCTATGAAACTTCCTCTTAGATATGCTTTTGCTGCATCCCAGACATTTGGGGATGTTGTGTCTTCTTTGTCATTCGTTTTGAAGTAAGTTTTAATTTCTTCTTTAATTTTTTCAACTACACATTCTTCCTTTAGTAGCATGTTGTTCAGTCTCCAAGTGTTGGATGTTCTTCTTGCTTTCTTTTCATTCTTGATTTCTAATTTGATACCCTTATGGTCTGAAAAAAATTGGTATTATTTTAATCTTTGTGTATTTATTCATGTGTGCCTTGTGGCCTAGTATGTGGTCATTTTTAGAGAATGATCCATGTGCATTTGAGAAGAAGGTGTATTCTTTTCCCTGAGGGTGCAGTATCCTACAGATGTCTATTAGGTCCATTTTGTCTAGGTCTTCTTTTAAGGCTTTTGTGTCCTTGTGTAACTTTTTGTCTTTTTGATCTGTCCTTTGTCCTTTGTTGATTGTGGGGTGTTGAAGTCTCCTACTATGTATTTTCAGTTCTATTAGTAACTGTTGTATGAATCTTGATGCACCCTCATTTGGTGAGTATATGTTGATAATTGTTATGTATTTTTGGTTGATTGACCCTTAAGCTATTAGGTGGTGACCTTCTTTATCCTTTGTTACATTTCTTATTTTGAAATCCACTTTGTCTGCTATAAAAATGGCTATCTCTGCCTTTTTGTGAGTGCCCTTTGCTTGTAGAATTGTTTTCCATCCTTTTACCCTCAATCTATGCTTGTATTTTGGGATCAGATGTGCTTCTTAGAGGCAGCAGAATGTTGGGTTCTGTCTTTTAATCCAGTCTGCAACTCTGTGTCTTTTAATTGATGAGTTTAGCCCATTCACTTTTAGAGTAATTATTGATGTTTGAGTGTCTAACAATGGGTTCCTGGTGGTCATTGGTGGTTCTGTTTTAGTTTCTTCTTTCTTTTCTTTTTATTATTCATTCTTTTTATTCTTCTGCAGGTTTCAATCTTAGAGCTTCTTGCAGGATTCTTGGTGAGGGGGTTTGGTGGTAGCTAATTTCTGTGGCCCCATTCTCTCCTTGCTTGGAGTGTCACTTCTGAGAAATTTGAGGTCAGTCTGATGGATATTCCTTTGTAGGTTATCTGTTTCCTCTCTCTTGTTATTCTCATAATTTTTTCTTTATCTTTGGCTTTTGAAAGTTTTAGTATGATGTGTCTTGCTGTGTTTCTTCTTTCATTAAAGTAGTTTGATGTTTTTTGCTTCCTGTATATCTATTTTCATTTCTTCAGGTTTGGGAAATTTTCCTCCATTATTTCATTGAGGAGCCTTTCAGATCCTATGTCTTTTTCTTCACCTTTTGGGGTTCCATTACTCTTATATTTGTTTTCTTTAGGGTATCTGACAGATCTCTGATTTTTTTCTTCTGTTTTCTTACTTTGTTTTTCTCTCTTCATTCTCTCTACTTCTGTATCCTCTAGTGTGCTGAATCTTTCTTCTATTTCTTCTAATCTGCTTTCCAAGCTTTTCCCTGAATTTTTGAGCTCTTCTATTGCTCCTCTTATGCACTGCATCTCCTGCAGCTTCTTATTTAGGGTTTTAATTTCATTTTTCTGTACGTCAATGATACTGCTCATTTTGCTGCATTCTTTTTTTTTATATATTTCTACTACTTCTTTTAGTTTGTTGAAAACTTCTACCCTTTTGATTTCCCATTTTTTCCCTCTTTCTTGGCCTCTTTGAGTGCTTTTATCACATTGATTCTGAATTCTTTTTCCAACAACTGAAGCATTTCTTCCATGTCATCCATGTTGGTTTCTGCAGATTGTTTGTCCTTTGTTGGTGAGTTATTTTTCTCAGGGCTTGCTTGAGTATTTGTATTTTTCCTCATTCCCGTGTTTTCCTTTTGGACTTGCTCTAAGTATTGAGTGACTACTGCTCTAGTATTAGGCATGTTGAAGCTTATCTAGTTGTGTTTAACTCTGCCTTTGTGCTTTTGCTGCTGTGGTGATTATATCTTGTTTCAGTTGGTTATGGTGGGGGACAAGTTCCTTTTCAGAGAGTGGATGTGTGACTTGATGTGGTTTGTATTGTATTTCTATTGTCTGTCTTCATTTTCATTGTTTCTCCTCTTACAACTTCATGGACCTTAAATATTTTTCAGTGTCTCCATGGTCTAGGCTTGTTGTGTAGCCCTTTTTCTCTGGGGTGTCTTGATGCTTTTGGGTAGTGAGTGTCCTTTTCTAAGTTTGGACTTCAGGGTGAAAGCTGATGGCCTCCTTGACTTTCCCAGGGCCTGAAAAACTCAGTCTGTGCTTAACCTGACTGGCCAAGGCCCATTCAGTTGCAAATTGCAGCCCCACCCTATCTCCCAGGATTGTTGCCTTGACAACCGGGAGTAGACTCTTTGAGTGCTGGCTGGAAGCCTCACATGAGTGACCCCCCCCCCCCCCAGCTTCTCTGCTGAGTTGGATTTCCCTGGGCTGGTAAAACTCAGTCCACGCGGGCCTCAGCCTGAGCCGCGCTGGGTTTCAGGGTGTGAGCTGGTGGTCTCCAAGTTGACTTTCCTGGGCCGGAAAAACTCAGTCCCATGCTAACACATTGTACCATCAATTTATTAAAGAGTTTATTTCAACCTGTCCTCTTTTCAAATGTTTAACTCTATTTTATGACAAAGATGAACGTTATTTCCTCTACTTTTATTATATTATTTGCTCAAGCTCTTTTCATGTTTTATGTATCCTGAACATGCAAGTTATTAAGGTTGACCTTGACAAGCTGAATGTATCAACACAGTGACTTACTCCATACTCTTGTCAGGCATGAGGAAAGAAGAAATGGGCCTTTTAGGTTTTTAACCTTTGAAATTATAATTTTCTATCATAATCTAATCGTTATGTATATTCTCCCTTTTTATAAATCAAGAACAATAGTACATTTTCCATCTGTCCTCCCAACCATTACTTTCTATGTTGATATTATCTGAAATTTTATTTTTATATTGCTATTTATAAACTTAAAACTTATTTGCCCATATTCAATAATAAAATTTTTAAGGTTTTGTTAATAATTGCCATTTTCTTCCTGAACTTGATTTACTTTTATCCAAATTATATGAATTAATAATTCTTTAGGGTATTTCTCAGTTTGTTACTGGTAAATGTCTTTATTTAATTCTCATATTCAATATCAATTTAATTCTCAAATTCATTATCAACAATTCATCCATAATTCAAAATTATGCTTTCATGAATTCCCTAAAATTTTCTTCATTGTGGTTTTATGTATCTAATATTGTTGATGGGAAATTGGTACCACATATAAGGTTGACAATGACAACTATAAATAAAAATCAATAGCCTATTCTTTTATGATATAACCCCTGATTTTTCTGTTTTTTATTTGTAATTGTCTAGATTAATCATGAACTTTTTATTTAATATTTTAGAAGAACCAACTCATGTTTGTTTTGTATATTTTTCTTTTGATTGTTGATGTTTAATAACTATTCCTCTTTAATTTTTCAGTTAATATTTTATTATTTTTTTTCTTTTTACATATAATTTTTGCATGTATATGGTAAGCATATTCTTTTCTAATTTGACTGATTTACATTTATCACTTTTTAATTTTTATTAACCTTTATAGAACTCATAGTTTAAGCTTTGATTTTTTTCAGCTTTATTCTTTTGATCCCTTAATATCTAGGTGGAAAATATATTATTATTAATATTCCTTATGAATATTCCTTATGATATTAAAAATGTTTTTCTAATTATTAAACCAGAAACAAAGCAGTTTTCAGTGATTACAAGAAAATAATAACTTTAGATACCTATACTTCCTTAAAATTATACCTAAAGTATACTTTAGATACTTAGACTCCCCCTATTGAAATTAATATACTTATAGATTTTCAAATATCGAGATTATTTTCTATTTATAGAATATATGTATTTTTCTTTCAGTATTTTAAAATTTGCATTAAGTTCAATAGACATTTAAAGAAGTAGTTAAGTAATGTTATGCTCTACTAACATTTTTGGTTATGACCAATGTCCTTTACAATATTTTGACTTATGTTTTTCTGACGATTAAATCTATCTCTCCATCAACTAGAGAATGCCATTGAATAATTTATAAGGAATATAATGTAGGTGGTGCAATGTAAGAATATGAGTTCAACATTCTTGACAATGTCTTTCTACTATTCTTATTTTATGCCTGATTGTATATTTCTTTTGCTTCTTGACTTAGTATCACATTTTGTTTTATTTTCTTTTTCCTGGAAACTAGATAGTTATCACTCTATTTTATTCTGAAGAACTAATGTTGTTAAAAAAAAAGTTGATAACCTAATTTTTCTGTTCCTTTTGGAGATATTGTGGGGCTTCTGATCTGTTTTCTGCCTGAATGAATATTGAACTTTTCCATTCTTGTACTTTCAAGAATGTATTAAAGTATTTAGATCTATAAAATCTATTTATCTATTGTTTGCATATATGAGGGAAGCAAATGCTGTTCCCAAGACATGTGGTTCCATGAATGATCTTTAGTAGTGCTTGTGGTATCTTGCAGCATCTCTCCCTTTTCTCTAGTGTGTTTCCTGGAAAGAATTACTTGGCTGATTTGTGAGTTAGACAGATGATGATTAGTCTATTCTGTATATTTCTCTCTCTTTTCACATACAACTTTCTTGCACAGAGAATGTGCACCTGCTTTTTTCTGACTCGTAGGGTAAGAAACCATCCTTTATGTTGGAAATAGTTGTGCCTGGATAGGTTTTATCTGATTCAGGATGAAGTCATTACAAACCCTATTTTAGCCTAAAGTTGAAAGTAGATTTGAAAGACAGCTTTATTAACCAACAGATATTTTCCCTTCTAATTATCTAATTCTTAATCTTCTACATCTGACCAACCAAATCTCCACTTTGCTGTAAATTCCTTCTTTCAATCCCTAGGTAGAAGTCTTTGTCTGGTTCAGAAAAATTTTCTCCTTCCTCCTTTTCCTCTTTGCTTATTGTATCTTCTATTTCTCTCTTTTAGAATGGTTTGTGTGTGTGAGTGTATTATCTCCCCTCCCTTGATAGTAGAAGGTAAACATAGCAGCAACACACTCAAGGAAATAAAAGGAGGCAATCCATGCCCCAGGCCCAGTTCTAGGTTGCTCTTAGTATAAAGATAAACTCCTGCTATTCTGAGTGTTCCCAACATGGATTAAATTTCTGAACTGATAAAGTTAAACTATAGCCAACTATTCTTCTGTTTGAGCCTAAATATTAGGGCTATTCAAAGACACACAGTTTCTTTGACAAAACTTACCTAATATCCAAATAATAACACAGAAATCCTTTAGTAACGGAAACAAGGAAAAAAACAAGACACAGACAGCATCTCTTTTCATATGAAAGTATGCTGGTGTTCTGAATAGTGGATCAAGATGAAGTGTGAAAATTTATGTTTTACGTTAAACAGAGTAATTACAGAATGATGGGAGTGTCAGAAAAATTGGAAACCATGTTTTAAACTAATTATAGCTGCCCTCAACAGGAACCAGCCATGGCAGACTTGCATAAATCAGTTGAAAAAAAAGCATAGTCATGAGAGCACTGCATGCTGTGGTCTGTAGTCTTTATCCTATGGTGCCTTTGTTCTCACCATGTCAAACTTCATGCTTGTGGATTTCTACTAGGATTCTATCTACTTACTTTTTAGATAATACACAGTGATAATTGGTCCTTCATTTTAGTAGTAGCATCTTTAGTAGCAGAAAACCCAAGAATTTTATGATGCCCCAGTGGAGAATTTCCAGTGTAGATACAGGCTTTCTATTTCAATACTTGGGCTGTCATTTCAATGATTTTTTGGAAGTAGATCAGGCTCTGGAAAGGTTATTATCCTGTCTGCAAATCTGTTAATTGAGTCGCATTGATCTGTGACTCTGTTTCCTAGTTGTAACATAAGATAATCATAGTTACTTCCCAGCATCATGAAGACAAATTTAGTTCATAGATGTGAATAAGATTTGGAAGTGAATGTATACTAGATATTGTAATTGAGCTTATGATTTGTCACAATTATTGCAGAAAAAATATAAAAATTCAGCACTGTAGTCTTTGACTTCACTCTGAATAAAGTATTCATTCTTTACATTAAAATAGCCACTAGATGTTATATATATATATATATATATATATATATATATATATATATATAATTACTCAGAGGTAACCAGAACAGGGAGTTATTATATATTCTTGTAGCAGGCCATGTGGGCAGTCAGAATAGGAACCAAAGTGTTTGGTTTCTTTTTATTGTACATCTGTTCTTTCATTTCTATTTACTTTGAAAAAATTGCTTCTTCAATAAAACAACCTTATGATGATTTTGCTATATTACCATAATATTATGATGCAAATATATCTTAACTGCTGGAGTTTTAGTAAGCAGAGGTAAAATGCAGTGTTTCAAAGGCACTATCTAGGTTTTCTTTCAAACTTTTAAAGTTTAGGCAGGAATTGATCAGAACCTTTATGGTGTCAAGACAGTATTTGAGAAGCTTATTATGTTATATTTTGTTTTTGGTGCTCATGTTTAAAAATTGAATAATCTTTCCTTAAAGAAACTCCTTTTCTATTCTTTTTTAACACATAAGAGAAATTAGTGTGTAGATTATTATCATCTACTTTTGATCATCTGTTTGGATTTGAATCTTACACCCCATTATTTAATCATTTTAAGCCTTGGTTTCTTAAAATAAATGGTGTTTATTTTTGTTTACTAAGTTGGCATTTATGCAAATGAATGTAGTTGTGAAATTAGTAATGAAGTGATTTAATATTATAAAGTACATCTTTCATCTATTTAATGACTTTCTAGTAGTCATTCATTTGTTCTAGGATAACATAGAGTGAGAATAAGATTTGAATTGCAGAGAGCTAATGGCTCCTTTGTTGTGGGTAATCTTTTCTCTATCCTTTGTGGGATACCTCTGCTAGTCAGAGTTACAAACATATCTACAGGACAGTTATTGGACAAAGTTAGCAATTAATGATGTTCTTTTTCAATTTGCTTTTTAAAAATCACACTGTACTAGGTGTGAAGGCAGTAGTAAGAAATATCAACTTAGTGAGTATACCAAGGGCTTTAATTGGTGCTATTGAAGACGAAGGATAACAAACAGTCTCATGATAAAGCATGTGATTAACATGAAATTCTCAGTTAATTTGGAAATGATAATTCCTGATAGATAGGTAATGGACAATGAAAACAGCTAAATTTAAATATTGAAAAATCATTTGCTTCTACAACTGATATTCATGTGTTATTAGTGAACATTTTGCTCATGAAAATAACAAAGTGCTTGATGAAAACATGATTTTCTATATATCCATATACATACATACATAGATATTCAGAGGTTTTGATTTCTTCAGGAAAGTAGTATATATGGTATAAAATAACACAAATTGCAATTATTTAGATCTTTTACAACTACTAATAGGGAAATTTTTTTTTTTAGGAGATGCATTTCAGATGCCTCTGCATTTTTAATTACATCAATTTGAAGACCCTTAATTAAACTCTCAGTAAAAATAATTATTTGCATTAGCCATAATGCCTGATGCTATCAAGTACTTGGCATGGCAATCAATAGAACATGATGCGTGATTATCTAAAGGTGATCATAAATTAGTTAGTATTGGCAGATATGCTCAGTTCCAGTTTGAAGACCATATATTGTAGGATCACATTTCAGAATACTATTAAGATACATCTTCTGTATAGGTAAGGACTATTATACTGAAGTCCACAAATAATTTTCCTGCAGTTTAAAACTATTCTTCAAGATGAGTGGTGTTTATTATGCTGGAATGGGAAACCGGAGCACATGCAATGTAGTTATTCTGCCTGCAGTACCCTTATTCTTTTTCACTTTCCTTTAACCCTATTGGCTTTATTCTCTAGCTTTGGCTCTTTCATGTTATGCTCATACCTCTAGAAAGTTTAACACCTTAGACCAAGTGATCATCTCCAGTTAGTGTGATCTGTACCTCTTTTATGAATATATTCAATCTATCATGTTGGTATAATTTATGTCTCAGCGTAACCCTGGAAATTAAAACTTAGAAGGAAGGTAATAGTCCTACTGCATCTTTCGATATCTCTTCAAGCTCTTTCATGGGATAAAACCATATCAGATGTTCAAAATGACTTTTGATTTAGTAAACAAATGAATGAAAAAATGATTGTGTGAAGTAGCAGGTACGAACAGTCTAAACACCATGAAATTTTCATTAAAAATTAAAATTTGAAGTGAATTTTTGAAACCCATAGATTTTAGTTGAAATCAATGAATTAACAAATCATTATAGAGCTGTACAAGACATTTTGTAACAGTGAAAAAATTATGTACGTTTACTTATATTGCTTAGATCACAATGAATCTTTCCATTTGTTGACATTAAGAAATTATAACTTGAGATAGTTTCTATTTCAGATATATGAGATAAAGGCATATATTAGTTCTGAATAGTATAATTTTTCTTGTAGTCATTTGAAAGTGGATTTAGCTCTAATTTGAGTATTTTAATGGATATTCCATTGTTTCTTAAACACTATAAAAAGGAGACCTGTACTTTAACTCCAGAGAAGGACATTTTCTTTATTAAACGCATTTGCACATTCTTCAATCATTTATTTTACAATAAATGTCAGACATACTCAGCAAGTTTTTTTGTATTAGATATACTTAGAGTATCTCTTTTGCTGCATCATAACCAGTTTGATAAATTAGAAAGAATCTTACCCTTGTTTAAGATTTAACTGGATTTTAATTCTACCTTATGTTGTACTGAAAGCTTAGGGGAAATTCTTAGAACAATACAGTCACCCAAAACTGAACAAAGAAGAAGTAGAGGACCTAAACAGGCCTATAATGAGCAGCAAAATTGAAGCAGCCATCACAACTGTCCCTAAAAACAAGAGTTCAGGACCAGATTTTCACAAATGAATTCTACCAAATAGTCAAAGATGAAATAATACCTGTATTTAATAAAACTTATCCCAAAAATTGAGAAACAATGAAAACGACTGAATACATTTTGTGAAACAAACATTATACTAATACCCAAACCAAACAGAAATAGCAAAAAGAAAAAAAAAAACTATAGGCTAGTCTCCTTAATGAATACAGATGCAAAAATTATAGACAAAATCCTGGCAAATTGAATCCAACAATGCATAAAAAGGATTATCCGCCATGAACAAATGGGATTCATCCCAGGGGCACAAGGATGATTCAACATCTGAAAATCAATCAATATAATCCATCACAACAATAAGGAGAAAACCAAAAACCATATAATCTTATCAACAGATGAGAAAAAGTATTTGATAAAGTCCAGCATCCATTCATGATAAAAACCCTTGAAAATATTGGAATGAAAAACATTATCCTTAATGGTGAAAAAAAAAGGAAATCATTTCAATTAAGATCTGGAGTCAGGCAAGGTTGTCCACTCTCACCACTACTTTTCAACATAGTTCTGGAAGTTCTAACGAGGGGAATAAGGCAAGAGAAAGATATAAAAGGAATAAATATAAGGAATGAAGAAATAAAGCTATCATTATATGTAGATGATATTATACTTTATGTAGAGAACCGAAAAAAAAATCCACAGAAAAACTAATAAAAATAATAAACCACTTCAGTAAGATAGCTGGATACAAAATCAACACACAAAAATTAGTGACCTTTTTATATACAAAAACTCAGTCAGAAGAAAAAGAAATAAAAATAAACTACTCCGTTTACAATCACACCAAAGAAAACTAAATACCTGAACATTGAATATCCAAAACCTTCCTGAGCAAAAGAAGAGTGAACGGACATATTACAATCCCAGACTTCAAATCATACTACAGAGTTATAGTAATTAAGAGTAGGGTACTGGAACAAAAACAAACAGACCAATGGAACAGAGTTGAGTGCCCAGGAAGAAAGTCATACATATATAGTCAATTAGTTTTTGATAAAGGGTCAAGAAACACACACTGGAATAAGGATAGCCTCTTCAATAAATGGTGCTGGGGAAAATGGATCACTACATGCAAAAAAAAAAAAATTGAACCAAGACAACTACCTCATACCATGTGCAAAAACCAACTCAAAATGTATAAAAGACTAGAATGTAAAACCTGAAACCATAAAATACATAAAGGAAAATTGGGGTAAACACTCCATGACTTACATTTCAGAAACCCTTTCAGGACACACAACTTCACATGCTAAAAAAAAAAAAAAAATGAAGAAAAACATAAACAGCTGGGACTACATCAGACAAAAAACTTCTGTTCAGCAAAAGAGATAATAACCAAAACAAAAAGAAACCCAACCGAATGGGAGAGAAATTTTGCCTCCACAAAACTGATAAGGGTTTGATAACAAAGATCCAAAAATAATTCACACAGCTAAGCAAAATCAAAGCAAGAAGCCCAATCAAAAAAAAAAAAAATGGGAAGAACTAAAAAGACATTTCTCAAAAGAAATACAAGTGGGCAATAGGCATATGTAAAAATGCCCAACATTACTAATAATCAGGGAAATGCTAATCAAAACCACACTGAGACACCATCTTACACCAGTAAGAATGGCTCAAATAAAAAAAATGGGCAACAACAAGTGCTGACATGCTGACATAAAGAAAAAGGAACTCTCTTACACTGCTGGTAGGAATGCAAACTGGTCCAGCCACTATGAAAGACTGTGGAGGACCTTCAAACTACTGAAATTTGAATTACCATTTGATCCAGTGATCCTACTACTGGGAATCTACCTGAAGGGTACAAAAACACTCATTCAAATGGATATCTGTACCTGCACGTTTATTGCAGCACTATTTACAATTGCCAGGATGTGGAGACAACCCAAGTGTCCACAAACTGATGAATGGCTGAGAAAGATGTAGTATATTTACGCAATGGAATATTATTCTGCATTCAAAACTGACAAATATGGGGCTTTTGTGATACTATGAATGGGCCTAGAGGGAATCATATAGCAGAAATAACTCAAAAAGAAAAAGAAACCATAGGATCTCACCTATAGATGGATATAGGAATAGCAAACAAAAGGTCAGGAAAAAATAAAAATAAGCTGACAACAGAGTTGGGACAGGTAGGGAGGGTGGGTGTAGGGGGAGAGAGAAATCAGGGAAGGGAGGAGCATAGGAATATCAAGATGAAGCTACACGGGTAATAGAGTGGAAGGAGAATCCCAGGCAAAGCAATGATGTCTATATATATATATATATATATATATATAAAATATATATAAATATAATAAATATATATATTTATATTATTTATATTTATATAAAGATATATAAATATATATGTAAATAAAATAAACTAATAAAAAGCAGAAAAAAGAAAACAGAGTTTTTTTCTTTCTCTGAATCTCATTATATATATAAAGAGGGGGATAATAATTTCTTACTCATTAGAATGTTGTTTGTGATCCAATGAGATAATCTATGAAAGTGTTTGGAGAATAAAATTTTCCTTTCTTCCTTCTACCTTTTCTTCATTGACCAAGAGTGATGTACACGAAAAAGACAATTCATAAAACATTCAGTTTTTTAAGACACTTTTTCATAATAATTATTCACTTCTCACAGTGATCTAATGAAGTATAGTAGTCATCCTGATTCCTGGTAAATTCAAGCCAGAATCCCTATATACTGTTGGGCTTCAATGTCTCCTCTTACTATTCTCCTTTTGTGTTTCTATGTGCTTCTCATTTCTCAGTCTTGAAATGAAGAAAACATTATCTGCCTTATAGAATCATTGTGAAGATTAACACAACAATGCTGAACAACACTATGTAGGTCATAAAATACTAATGTTAGCTAGTATCTTCGTGCTTGTTCTATGAAATACTGAGCACTTACCTGATGAAAAATATAAAGCCAGAGAGTTTAAGTGACTTTAAAAAGTTCGCGTAGATAGTGTATGATAACACACAGTACTGTGATTTTCTGATTAAAACTATATTCTATTCCCATCACAGCTACTTAGCTATCTAGAAATCTCTACGTAAATACTATACAATGTCCAAATGATTGCTACAAGCGAACATTTATTGCCTTTATTTTTGTTCGAGCACATGATCTATCCCCTGATGACTGGTAATAATCAAAAGTGGGCAAGTATGCCAGGTGGGCCATTCATTTGCATTCAGAGATTAGGAAAAAAAAGTATTTTAAATGATATATGAATTGGGAGTTTGTATGTCATTAGGTATTAAATTTTGGACATTTAGACTTTTAGGTAACATATCTTTAGATTTTTACTGTATTTTTCTCTAATAAAAGAGGAGGTAATTCAAGGTCTATTAATTCCTCTTGTTTTGATTGTCTGGATGAATGTGGATTTTTAGCCTCAAACAGCTGAGTTTTGTATATTATAATTCACCATTGATACAGTATTTTCTTTGCTGAAGTTGTGATATTAAGACAAAAAGATTTTATATTGAGGATGAAATAAAATAACAGACTTCACTTGAGTTAAATAAAGATGACTTTTTACTATTTACTTCATTTTTTCTTAAAAACTTTCAGTGAATAAAAAAGCATAAATTCTATCTATATTGAAAATCCTTTAAATATCTCAAAATGGATGACTATTCTTTTCTGTATATGTACTGTTTTATTTCCAGACTTAAATTCTTATTGAACTTAATCTAATATAGCTTGTGTTAATGTATTAATTTTAACTTTTAAATAACACAAGAAATTTTGATTCTAGCACAAATAAATTATGGGTCACTCCTGATGGGGGAAATTAGAAAAAAGCAAAACTCTGAGAAGAAATGAGTTTGTTATAAAGGAGGTTGCAGAATGGTTGCCATGGAGAAAATTTGGAAGTACTTAAAAATGCTGAATGAACTGAACGAATGTCCCTTAGTACCAAAGAGGATTATGTTTATAGACCTAGGGAGTAGAACTCAACATATTCCAAATATTAAATTCAGAAAGGTATTGAACTAAGAAACTATTGGGATGAATGGCAAGAATAAAGAGAGCCCTACAAGAGATGGTAGCAGTGGGGACAGGAAAGAGAAGCCAGATTTGAAAATGTTAGAGTTTTTATAATGTAATGGGATTTCCACCGACTTTGAGATTGAAGGGCATGCACCAGATAGTAAAGAGTAACTCTCAGATTTTTTACTTGGGAAGCTAAAAAAACTGAAAACTACTGAAACAAAGGCAATCGAAGAGGAAGAGCTGCTGAGGTGGAGATAGTGATTAATTTTGGAATTTTGGATGTGGTATGTTTATGGTAATTACAGTATTTTCACTTATTTTTAAAAGTGTTAAGGTACTGGCCTGAACTCCGCAAAAGTTTTGGAGAGATAGAACATATTGACTTTTACTTTAAGGAATTTACAGTTTATTAAGTGAGAAAAGACATAACTCCAACTAACTGTGATGCTTAGTAGATTATCCTCAGAGCCAAAGAGAACAAGTCAGTTCCAGAGAAGCAATTTCTGTGATCTGAAAAATAGTTACAATATCTCTACACTTATAATTAGATTTCTTTTGCTACTTTATTTGTAATATTAATTATCAATGGGGAAAACTTAGTTAAACTAAGAGAGCTTTTATAACAAATTTAGGTAACCGTTAACAAATATATTTCAGTTTCTAATTCATATTTATACAGTAATACACAGTTTTGTGTGAGTATATGATCTTTTTCTTGGTGTAGAACTTCTATTTAATAAACTTACATTCTCCTTGCATTTATTATTAATTGAATCTTAACCTATTTACTGAAACTATAGTAATAAATGAGATGTATTTTAGCAATTTAAACTTGGATATTACTATCTAAATTTGCTAATAGAATTTTATATTTTTTACTAGGTATTGTTTCATCCATTAAAAATTTCCAAAATCTAAAGACTGATCGTAATCGTGTACATATAATAAATTTTATGTATCCAATATTTACTTTCAGTAGCCTAATTTCTTTTGCCCAAGTAAGATTAGTAGTACAAGAAACCATATTTTTAATTGCTATTTTAGAAAGAAAAGCAATTTATATTTTATATCATCAATTCATTTTAATGTATATATAATTTCTGTGATCTTTTGTTTTTTATTAAAGCCATACCTTTTATGTAGCCCATTTAAAATATTTGTTTAACTTAGAGTTGAAGGCTTCTTAAATTTGTTTTTGTATTTTAAGCTTTCTTAATTTCATAAATGTATGTGTTACTAATTTTGAAAGAAGAACAAAACCCCTCTGAGTTGTATTGTAGATGTTAATGACATTGTTAAAGTGATGAAAAATTGCTTTAATGGTGTATATGTACTTAAATGGATGAAATCTAACAAAGTGTTATTTCATATTACTTAAAAGAGTCAGTCAATAGCCATCAACCACTTACAGTCATGTCTTAACACAAATCACAAATCATGTGCAACATCAGACTGATAAAAGTTGAAGTGCGCATGTATCCATGCATTGTTCATTCTTTCAGACAACTCATTAAATAGTGTTTGTTAACCTTTAATTCAGATGTCTAAATAAGATAATATAATATAAAACACAAGTCAACGGAGGGTCATAAAACTGTTTCTGCTACAGTTTTTATTAGCCTGTTATTTGATGTTGAATGTCGTTACACCCTGAAGCAATTCTTACTTGCGAGCATAGTATCAATATATTATAATACAAATTTAGCGTATTAAATGTATGACAAGTATTATGTTTATTGCTAGGATCCATGAAAATATAGATGGTATTGTTGATAAATGTAACCATAGCCTCCTGTATATCATGGGCTTGCCCTTTATGATTCAGAAGACCCTTGGGAGCTCTTGGCTGCACCCTCCAACTTATGTTGACATAAAATCCAGAGTGGCTTAGCCACCCAGAGGACTTTTTGTTTAATTTTAGTGTTAGCTTTTGTATTTTTAAAACCTATGTACATACACATATATACTTTTTTTGTTTTGATAAAAGGGAAGACTATTTTATTGATGTGAATACAAAGTTACAGATATTTTAATTATATTTTTTCACTTACCTGTATTCCCTATAATAAACATGGATCCTTGAGTAGTACAAAAATAAATTAAGTCAGTTATTATTGAAGAGAAATGTGATAATGAAGATTGTCTAATCTCTTAGTCCTGTTTGCAAAATTCTCTGTACAACAGGAAAATTATAGATACTATTTTAATGGAGGAATTTAGTTGGAGATTAACATTCATTTGATCAGTCAGAGTAGACATACATTTATTTTTTCTCAACATTATTTCTTCATGGTTTTCCAAATCTAAAAGCTCATAATGACACCAGAATCATGAGTAACAACCATCAAAATGTTCACATTGTTCCATGCACATGGATGGTTTGGATCTACTTGGATAACATCAGAAAATGAAGTTCATTTGCTGTCTACTAGATTCTTTTTTTAAGAACTGATAAAGAGTAAATATATTTTTTAAGTTCATCCACTTTGGAAATAGGTAGTATAATTAGGAGACTTTAAAATATTACTTTCATACTAAATAAACTACTTAGTTACAACCAAATATCAATTTTTCCTTGTATTATTAAGACTGTGATTGACATAGCTTTTAAATACATTTAAGTTTGGGCAAAGAAACTTGGATGGCTTTTTCTTGCATGTCCTTTCTATCTTCTCACTCATATATGAGTACACAAATACATACCCACATATATATGCACATACACGCACACTTCACATACACTTACAGACATTCAAGTTTAAATTTGTCTTCAAAAATCCAACCTGTTTATATAAGTTCTCTGAAGTGAATTATGATTTTTAGCTCATAAGAAATAAACTGTGGTTGCTTTTTAATTTCTTCCCTGTTTTCCAGAAGGAATTTTTTGCCTGAGTCTTGAATCCACTTTGCATCATAGTTGTGAGCACAGTCTAGTTCTTGAAAGGGAATAACAGTTACATAACAGGACAGCTTGCTTTGGTATTTAATGTTTTTTAAAATAATAAATAATTCCCTCTTTTATGTCATAGACTTACTGTAATAAATTATGTAATTATGTGTATATGTTACTTATTTCATTTCAGCATGCAGGTTTCAAGTAAGAGGCAACTATCAGAATTGTTATTTTTCCTTTTACCCAATGTTGTAAATTCTTTGTACCTAGATAATAAGTTTCAGATTATACTTAGAGCCCAGAAATGTTGAATAAGTCACATAATGTTAGAATACTAATCAAACTCAAGAGTTTACATTCAATCCATCAGCATCTCCTTAACATTTGCAGTCACTTACTATTAGTTCTTGAGACTGCTTTCATTATTTTTGCTGGCAAAAAAATCAATTTTTAAGAACTAAAATGTTTGATACACAAATGCTTTATTAAGGTAGAGGTCAAGAATGGTGGTTTAGGGTTGGTTTAATTATTGATAAAGGTGAGTAGTTAAAGGAATTAAAAGTGAAGTTTCTTCTCACTCTTTAAAAACTATTTCTAATCTTATACTGCATTCAAACTAACTTTATCTGTAGGTTCAAAAATTTTAAACAGTATCTCTTCCTGAGCCATCATGTAAATAGATTGTGGGGAGATTAGGAAAGCTGGACCTTGTATTAGTTTTCCAGTGTGTATAACAAGTTACCCTAGTATCCCAGTCAAAGGAAAAAATTAAAAACCAGCCACATACACATGTTTTTAATAACTCTGTTACTGTGGGACAGGAGTATCATAGATTACCATCAAGGGATTGGTCAAGTTGTCTTTCTTTCTAAAGTTCTGTGCTCTCTTTAAACTAGCATGATTGCTGGTAGAATCCTGTTCTTTATGATATAGATTGAAGGTTTCTTTTTTCTTGCTGTCTGCAGCTAGGGGCCACTCTTGAGATCTCTGTATCACCCAATTCCTTTTCATGTACCAAACAAAAAAATGGAAGCTACTTTTCAAGGCTATAGGAGAATTTCTCTAACCTCAAAAAAGGCCTAATCCACTGTTAAAGAAAACTTGTATTAATTAAAGCAGGCCCATTCAGAATTATCTCACTTTTGATTACTTCAGAGGTTACTGATCTGGAACTTTATAACCCTATGTTCCCTTTATTCATATAACCCTATGTTCCCTTTATTCATACGATATGAGGACACTAAATCTTGGAAATTACAAAAGACTAGCTATCCTGGAACTACCTTAAAAATTTCTACTTCATATTTATATTTCAGGTAGTTTAGGAAACTACAAGGCAAAAAGCAATAAAAAATGGTAAGCATTTTCTCTTGCCATACAAAAATTATATTTCATGTTCTAACCTGCTTTCATCTCATTGATCATGACATATAGCAAGTATTGAACTGGTATCTCCTTTTATAGCATGAAGTGAACTTGAAGCACTAGCATCACCTACTACCACTGCATCTCAGAAGAGTAAGCTGCTTTGTTGGAAATAATATTTGTAATTAAAAATAATGAAAACATTAAACATCTAGATTTTATTTTTCCCACCTCAAACATCTATATTTTAGGTTTATATACTTTTTAATCTGTATAATCTGTTTAATCTGTATATTTTTTAATCTGTAAAAATTCTACAAATGTATCATTGCCATTTTTAAGTAAGTAAACCAAAGGTTCAAAAACTTCACAGTTCTTTATGATTCTCATTAAGATTTTAAGAATGAAGATGCAATGCTTAATTGTACGTGACAACTTAACTGGGCGAAGTAAGAGGTGTCCAGATAGCTGGTGACATATATTTCTTGTGTGTCTATGAGGGTGTTTCTGGAAAAGATTTGCATTTGATTTTTAAACTGGTCTGCATCCACCAATGTGGCCAGGCACTTTCTAGTCCACTGAGGGTTCAAGTAGTGAAGGAAAGTCAAATACTCTTATTTATTCATTCTTCATTACCTTTGAACGTTAGATCTCCTGGTTTTCAGCCTTCACAATGGAACTTGTGTTATCTCCATCGGATCTCTTGGTTAACAAGCCTTTTCTCAGCTGCTGCAACCAAAACAAATTCTATTCTCTCTCTGTGTATGTCTTTCTCCCTCCCTCTCTCTCTTTTTCTCTCTCTCAGGCATATATAAAATCAAATCCTATTATCTATTTGGTTCTGTTTCTCTGGAAAGCCCATACTAATACAGAGGAATTATGTGAATTGAGTCTAATTCTAACTTTTTTTCCATTTTATTTACTAATAAAACAACTACATAGATTAGGTAAAATTGTTAAAACCCACTTGAAAAGTGTACTGAACACCAGTGACCTTGCGTCATAAAATCTCACTCATGGCAATTTCCCCTAGAGCCTTGTGGTATGGTATTAAAAGGATATAAATCCATAAACAGAAAGTAAGCCTGGTGTTAAATAGAAATATAATTGCACTATTGATGTCAAGCATTGTAATGGTAATTGGTCACAGTATTTCCAGAGATGTGGTGCAAGGTAGATGGAGAAGGGGTTAAAATACTTGTATGCCTTATTGCAGTTTAATGTGATTTTCTCCATTGTTCCATGTGGAAAAAAAATCTCTAAATACCTCTAGAATATCCCCTAGAGTCAACCACTTTGTTAATGTACATTGAAGTTTGAGAATGTATCCTTTCTAAATACAGCTAAGCTTACTAGTACTTGTGAGTTACAGCACCACCCTACCTTTCTTTTCCATTTCTGTACATTTATCTTGCAGGAGGTAGTTGGATTTCTTAGATACTGCTCACTTTAGGGTAAGAATCTTCCTCAAGAGAATCACTCCTTAGAGATCAGTAAGATCAGTCCTTCCAACAGGTTTTAGCATCTCATGATGAACAATTATTGAATATATTTCATGCAATGTTGCATATAAGATTAGTGGTCAAAGTATGCACAAGTTTTAGGAAGAGAATAAAAGTGAAAACTTCCAAAACCTTTTGTGGTGGTTTTCTGATTCTAGACATCAACAAGGACTTTGACTGATAGACCTAATAGTACTGACTGGTGAAAAGATCTTCACCATCTCAGCATATTTAAAGGAGTGAGGAATTTTAAATAGAGACATATTAATGTATAACAACTTCATTATGTACAATTGGCTGTCAAACACTAATGAAAATATATGGTAGTTACCACTTTTTTATAACTCTCCTTCTTTGGAATTCCTTCCTCATTATCTTTTCCCTATATTATCCTGATCCTTTCAGAGAAGACATTGGACAGGTAGATAACAGACATTTGCTAAAAATTTAATTTAAGACTTTGTGTGGCATGCTCACATAAGATGGACATACCTTTCATTGTACATACCAAATAAGTGCTGTGGCAATGTGATATTCCACAAAGAAAATGTCTCTGGCTTATAGTAATAGCCCATGAGTGTACAACTATTTTTAAGATTCCATAAAAACAAAGCCAGTAAATATTCTACTAGGGACACTTCATAGCAATAACAAGGACAAAATTAAGTAATTTTTGAATTGTAATTTCAGTGACACTCAGATTTGGAAAGATGATACTGTTATTCAGTAACTCCATAGCATGCTTCAGAGAAATGTGCGTCATTCTGTATACTTGTAGTCATTCAGCAAATTTGCCTCGTTACTACTAAGAATGTCATGAGAAAGATTATTTTTCTCATGTTGGCAAGGATTAAAATTATCCTTCTCATAAATCTAAAAGCTTCACTTGGGAAAAATCAATGGTTTATTAACCACACATTGATGTGCCTTACACAGGGCTAGTATATAGCAAGTGCTCAATAAATATTGGATTACCTGTGTTCTCACTTGGAAGAGCAGGGTAAGAATTCAAGCCTAGCTCTCTCTAGTCCCAAAAGAAAATCAATTATGCCATGTGGATAAGTATAAAATTATGCATTTATATATAAAATGTGATATGACAACAGAAATACACATAGATCTTAGACCATATTAATAAATATGCCTTCCTTAACTAATCTTTCAAGGATTGGGACAATTATTTAAAAAGAACTATTGATCAACTTCAATTCTCTCTCCATATATATAGATATAGATGTCTGTATATGTGAGGGGTATCTATCTATCTATCTATCTATCTATCTATCTATCTATCTATCTATCTATCTAGCTAGCTAGCTAGCTAGCTATCTAGCTATCTATCTAGCTATCTAGCTATCATCTATCTACCATATATCTATATGATTATATGTATGTGTACATATATATATATATATATATATAATGTTTAGTCCAAACCTTTCTTCTTAACTCTGCATTGCTTTATATAACACATTTATTTTATCTGTCTACTTAGAAATATTTAAAGTGTCTGCAACTCAGAAATTACCCTAGACAAAAACCAACTCAGGAAATTCAACTCTCTCATTCACAACAATTTCCTTGGAGTTTAGTTTGGTTCTTGACATAGATTTTTAAAGATATTTGTTAAGTGAATGACTTAAGTATAAGTCATATACTTCCTCATTCCCTGATACTCCTTTTCAAATCTGCTTATCCTCCTATGTTTTATCACAAAGTGTATGATACTACCTTCTCTCTGATAACTCAAGTCTAAAGTTCAAGAGTTATTGTTGGCATTATATTTCATTTATCCTTTTCACATAGCCAATTTATATTTCTTATTGAGTGGTCTTATAGTATTTTTCTATTCTCTATTCCCTCTGTTAATGCTGTAGTTCAAGTTCACCCTTTTCTTTCTGTTACTATTAGACTAGACTTCTAAATGTTTGTGCCTCTAGAATTGAAATTCTCTAATCCATCTTTTATGTTATTATCTCTCTGAAATACAAAGCTAATTATGTTATTTATCATTTTAACATCATTTAGCAATTTAACCTTATCTCAACAATTATGTTTAATACCTTGACTGAAGAAAAAAATGAAGACAAAACAAAATATCCAACAATGAATTTCTTGATTATATTTCTATTTTGAATTCTATTCTTGTTGGCTCTTTCCATAACCTTTCATTATCAATTTTAATATCCTTATTAATTTTTCTTTGTCCTATAAACTAAAATTCTTCTATTTGATTGCAATCATGTCATCAACATTTAGATATGAAATAATTTCTATATTAAAAATAATTTAAATCTCCTTTGACCTGTTATGATGCTTCAGCAAACCTAATTTTACTTCCCTCTTTGTAAGAAATTGTTTACCTATTACCCATTTCTCACCCTACTTCAGCCTCCATCATTACTCCACTGAAACCCCTCTCATCAAGGACAAGGATGGCAGTGAATTCTATGCTAAAATCAATACTCAGAACTCATCTTCATTCACTTATAGCATTATCTGACAGCTGCCCACTACATTTTTTCTTCCCTGAAAGATACTTGTCCTTTATTTAGCTTCTGTAACATCACTCATTTTGTTTCTTTCTATCTCTCTGATTAATTTTTTATTTTTTATTGCAGCCTCTTCTCTCTACCTGACCACTGATGATAGAGTCCTATATTCTCTATTTACTTGATATCTTCATTTGATATCTAAAGTAACTTCAAATATTTATTAAATACTGACCAGGTAACAAGCACATGATGAAGACATTTTTAAAGAGCAGTCCCTAACATTTAGGAATTGATCTGACACAGATAGACCACATAATTTCCATAGTGACATTATCTCACTAACATCAGACAAAATCACTTTGAGACCATGACATGAAACAAAAACTACTCATAACTGTACAAAACACAGACAAAAAGACCACTATGCTTAAGACCAGACACTTCTCTTCTGGTTTATATGAGTGGCTGCTATATCTTTGACATATTATAACCTTAAACCTTGCTCCAATCTGCCATCTCTAAGAATAAGATTTATTGAGGTGTCCAATTATAAAATTGTCCCCAATTTCTCATAGCATCTAATCTACAGCAAATGTCTGCTTGCTTGAATCCTCCCCAAATCATTCAGCAAAGCCCAACTCCTATAATAAATAGATGTTTTCTAAAGACTCTTACTGAGATACCTAGAACTGTCTCTGTTTTTTATTTTTCTCTACTGAGTAATAAACCAAATTTATTCTGTTAGAAGTAATTTTCAAATGGTTTTTGACTGAATATTATTCACAGTGTTAAACATTTTTAATGGGTTATTTTGCTTAGCTCTTGTAACACAACAATGTCAATTGAAATTAACTATCATTTTCAGTATATGTCTAAGCTAATTGAAGCTTAAATATGTTTAAAAAGTTACCCAAAAGCAAAAGATTAAACAATGGTTGAGATCTGAACCCTGGCTGTTTGTATCTAGAGCTAGAGCTTCTAAAATATACATGAAACTTCCTCAATAAAATTGCTTCAGCAGATTGAATAAATGAGTTACTTGACCCTGTTACCATGTCAGCCCACCTCCCCACAACTCTAAAATATGAATTACTTGTTTTATGTTTCAAAACTGCTATATCTCTTTCATTTTCTTTTTAAAAAATAATGTGTATATATACATATATTTCACATGATTTTAATGCCCAGGGGTCACCCACCACCTCCCCCTTCCTGATAGCTCTAGCTGTCGTCCCCCCCCCCCGACTGTGTACTTTCATTTGGTTGTCCATATATTAGTGAAACCATTTGGTTTCTGTCTTTTTCTTTCTGACTCATTCTGCTAGTATGATTTCTTCTAAGTACATCCATGTTACCATATATTTATCAAATTTGTCATTTTTAATTGATGAGTAATATTTCATTGTGCATACACACCACATCTTTTTTATTCATTTGTCTGTTTTGGGACATTTGGGTTGTTTCCATGTCCTTACAATTATAAATAGTGCTGCAATAAACACCCAAGCACAAGTGTCCCTTTGTACTCACGTTGAGGTCTCTTTTGGCTAGATTCCCAGAAGAGTGATTTCTGGGTCAAATGGTAGTTCCATTTTCATTACTTTGAGGGTCCTCCACCTGCTTTCCATTTCTTTATAGATTACTTGAAATGCTATTCTTCTCTACCTGACCAGTGTGACTTTATATGCAAACAATTCTCACTCTCTATAGCTTCTGCTAAATACTCAATTCCATTATGATTCCAGGTAGAACTGATAGCTTTATCCATCACTATAATCTGTACAACTTTCAGTCATAGTACAGAACATTTTGGATATTTATCTGTTTCTCATCTTAGCTATAATATATAAAAGAATGTTTACTAAATCCTTGTATACCCAGGAGCTACATAAACATTTATTGGATAGCATAATAACCATAGCCTGAAATAAAATATTTCTCTTTTTCTAAGTGCAGTACTTCTGTATGGTACTTTACTTTTCATTGGGCTAATTTAAAAGGTTCTCTACCCTGCAAAGCTATCCTTCCTATATGAAGGAAAAATTAGAACCTTCTTTCATAGGCAAAGTCTCCAGAAATTTGCTACCACTAAACACCCACACCAAAAAATTTTTGCAAGAGGCCTCAAGATAAAAACAATAGCAAGAATAAACAGAACAAACAAAACATGTAAAAGAATTTCAAATTGAATATAGAAGCCTCTCCTTCACTGTGATTAGTTCAACAGTATCCTGAATAATTCATTTAGTAAAAAAAAAAAAGGCAGCATTGTTTTTCATATTGTCTATTAAAGCTGATTCTTCATAAAAAGTATATGAGTAAAAGGAATTGTAACTTCACTTTTTAAAAAATTTTGCCCTATACATTTTGATAGCACTTCACTATGTGTTAATGTCTCCTGAAGGAACTCATAGTCCGATAAGAAACAGACATGAAAGTTAAGATACCCACATATGGATACCAGATACAAGAAAATTTGCATTAAAAAATGAGAATTAAGAAATTAAAGGACAACCAAATTATATAAAATTATATATAAATAAAGTAGACCATGCATGGTTCTAAGGTATTATTGAACCACTATGGTAGAAAAATTCATGGAGAAGTGAATTCTCACTATGATATACAAGAGGCTCTACCCAACAATCTCAATAGTATTATGATCTATAGTTTAGACTGGCACTGCAAAAGAAACAGAATGTGATCCACATAAGCATTTTTTAAAATTCATTCTTTAAATTACAAAATCGGCATATAGTTTTTGGGATGGGCCCCTTCCTCCTGATGTCCCCTCTATTCACTCACACCCTTCTCTTGTTGTTGATCTATGTTAAACCCATTGGTCTATTTCTTTACTATGGCAATATCCTTTTACTGTGTGAGGGACTGTGTTCTTGGGACATGGCAAACCATGATGGTAGATTTTCAGTACTACCTTTGCCTTGGGCAGCCAGTCTGTGCTCATTTGAGGTCTATCAATGTCTTTGTTGGCTGTTTTCTTCACTCTGTTCTCTCTGTCATTTTGCTCCTTCGTTGCTTTATAGTTCTGCCATCTGGTTTAGGGAGCCTTGCCCCACCTATTACTGGTAAAGAAGTTTCTCTGTGGGTACAGGCATCCGTGAATGGCCACTGTAGATCATCTCCTCTCCCTCAGTTTGCAGCTTTTCTGTGAGGCTGATGTTCCAACTCTGTATCCTTCCTCTCCCCTAAAATGGAAAATGGCACCTTTCTCTCTTAGATGGTATATCAGAAATGGGATTTTGGATCATCCACCCCCAGTGAGCATGAAAGTGTGAATCCATGATAGGTTGTCCTCATAGTTGTTTTTCCAGTCCTGTATGCAATGGATCTCTCAGTATTCCTTCTCTTGCATCCTGCTTGGATGTGTAGGCAGAACATTTATCAGATCCTCACCCACTACTCATTCTGTGTCGGTTTTTGCATTATCTGTGCTCTTCTTATTCTTAAGTGGGGTGAGAGTGAAACAGAAGGGGCATCCTGATGGCTCTCACTCTCACCTCCGCAGCCCATGTACTGGTAGCTTCCAGTGCAGGGGTAGGGCCCAGATGGTTGCATAGGTGAAGTCTTTACCCCCACCCCACCCCCATAGGATGGAAGTCTGACTGAGTAACAGCACAATTCTCTGGGTCAGCAGATAACTGCCACATGCAGTTGTCTACTGGCAACTCCCATGCCCACACCCATGTTTACCTGTGCAGGGGTCATTCCTGGATGCCCACGTTGCCTCTGCCCCCACTGGGAAAGAAACCATGATGGCCCAGATCCCTGGGCAACTGCCAGCACACTAGTGGCCTCCACATAAGTATTTATAAATTTTCAATTAATCACATTAAAAATGTTGAAAGAAATGGAATTAATTTTATTCACATGGTTTATTTAGCCTGCTATATCCAAAATTATTGCCATTTCAATTTGTAATCAGTTTAAAAATTGTTTATGAAACATTATATATTTTTTTCAATTTAAAGTTTTCGTGATCTGCTGCGTATTTTATACTTACAGAATTTCTCAGTTTGAACCAACCATATTTCAAATGACTTAAAAGTTACATGCAGTTAGTTAATACACCTTTACAACATTGAAGTATTTCTGGCTTTAGGAAATTTTGTCATTGCTTTCTAATTCTAGGAGAAATTGTCACCAATTGAAGATACAACCAATCAATAATGGCAACAAATGCTCTCTTTACTATAGTCCAGGTTGTATGCTTACATTTTTTTCTTTGCAATTTTTACTTTTTATTTTTATGTGTTTGTCTTCACGGTAGCAGCCTAACAACTGTGCAATGACTTCTGTTATCAAAATACACCTGGTGTATATTTACAATCTATTCACTTGAATTGAGGGATTATCTTTCTGTCAAATTTCTATATCACAAACCATTGTAAAAAAGGAAAATATTACTTATCAGAACTTTCACATTTCCCAAAAACAGAATATGTAATTCCAAACTACACTGAAAGGGATATGCAAGTGGATACATTAGAGAAACTTCATCAGGGATATGCAAGTGGATATATTAGAGACATTTCATTTTTTTTTTTCTTCATTGTGCCTGAGTTCAGTATCATCTTGTCTTTCCAAAAGTAATAGAAAAACTGGATCTAGGCCTCCCAGATGAACTTTTTGATAATCAGCAGAAATCAGCATGCTCAACTCTGAAAGATTTAAATGACCACTGAGGTCTCTTGAAAACTTGATATTTTGATTCCAACTAGAAAGATGATAGAAACAGTAAAGTGCTCTTTGAAGAAAATTAATCCTATTATGATAGAGCTATACAATGAAAGTGTGATTCTATTACTCTCATAAACCAGCATTTGTTATGAACAAATTTCCAATCTATTGGACACCATTTGTGTCTCTTGGATTAATTAGAATTAAATATCTTTTTATGTATAGGTAGAGATGATGCCTTTTTGGTAGACAGAAACAAAAAGTTAAACTCAGTACTGGTGGGCTTTTATTATTTTTCATAAGCATCTTCTGAAAAGTGTTGCTAGTATCTCCCTGTAAGTCACTAAGAATTATTTAAGAATAAATAAGGGATCTGCATTTTTTGTGTAAATTCATGTCATATTTTTGCACATCTATATGGAATATATATGTATAAGCAATTCTGATATTGTTGTTGAAGACCACATATTTGATATTTTTTCTCTTTATTATCTAGAAGGATAGTAGAAGATGATTATTCATGAAGACAACATGGAAATACTTGACAGTAGACTCAGGTTCCATTTATTCTTGATATAAGTTGTTCAACAGTGGTTGGGCTTTGTAAAATTGATTCACACTTTGATAGCCTTTGATGAGTCCTTTTGTGAGACATTGTACTATATTATCCTTATTTTTCCCTTTCTAATTTCCTTAAATTGTTCCCAAATCAACACTGAATACACAGTGGAACAGTGTGACTCTTCTTTGAGGAGTCTTGAATAAAGGAACTGGGAAAAGTGGCTTCTATCACAGAACTTTGAAAACCCTAATTATTGCTTTCTTAATCTTGTTCCCTTGCAACTTGGCCCTAGTTGCTTGGAACTATGGGAAAAGGCAGAAGCTAAAATTCTGAAAGGATTCAATCTTTCTGGGGCTCCTAAGGACTGCAAAGTGTGGTAGAAAATCCTGACAGAAGATAGCTGGAGAAGGAAATAATTCTGTTTGAATTGGCACAGATGCTATGGTCATTCCTAAATTAACTGTACAGGTGTGGAATATAACTCAAAGCACAGAAAGGTTTTCAAAACTGAATATTTCAATATAAATAAATATTTCAATATCAGAATTTTAAATAATCACTGTTCTTTCTAAAAATGAATTTTTAAAAGCTATTTGTAGTAGTAAAGGCAAGTGAAGTCGATTTTAAAGCAGAAGACTTACTGGAGATAGGACTATCATGCCACAGAGAATAAAGTTCCAAATTTGTATGCATCTAATAATGCAATGTCATAATACATAAAACAAATATCAACAAAATTACAAGATAGAATAGGCAAAGTCACATTATAATGCAAGGTATTAACAAATTAACAAGGTATTAACAAAAACTCTTGGCAGAATTTAGTAGGACAAATACTTTTTATATTTGTATATTTTAGATTTCCCTTTTTTATCCATGTTTGTATTTTTAATTTAGTGTGAGAATTTTTGTTTCTTAATTGGAGCGTTTAGCATGTTTAAGTTTAGCATATATATGGACATATGTTAGTTTAACCCTATTATCTTAGGTATTTTCTATTTTTTCACATTTATTGAGTTTCTTTTGGATTACTTCAGCTTTGTTAAACCTGTTTCTCTTTGTATTATCATGAAATTTATACATTTGTTTCTACTTTTATTATTTTGAAATTTATGCGCATGTGTTAGTGGTTTCTCTTATCACTGCAGCACAAATTATTTTTGTTTTATTATATGTTTGCAGAACAAACATAGACTTAAGAAAATCTAATATTAATTGACACTTTTACCATGTTCAGTGACAATGTAAGGACTCTGGAATTTTGGAATACCTTAAGTATATTTCCTCTCTTAATTTGTATGTTATGATTGTCTTATTTATTTATGTGTGAATTTTATATTAATTAATATATAATATACATAGTATTGCCTTTTTAAATCATCATTATTAATTTAAATTTATCCATACATTTAAATTTTTCATGTTTTCATTTGAGTCTTGCAGCCCTCATTTGGGACCATTATGCATTTGAATGAAGAATATCAGATCATGCTTTATTTAGTTCTATCATCATTAGTTTTCAAAAGTATCTTTGCTATAATATCTACCTAGATTTTTTATCTATAGTACTTCTCATATCTGTCATTTAAAGTATTTCATCATTATGAAAAAATTCTCAGCTACTATCTTTTTAAGTATTATTTCTTTCAGTTCCCTCCTCTTGAATTCAAATAAGTTATCCATTTCCACAATATTATTTATAGTGTGTGTACTATAATATATTTTCTTTTCATTGTCTCTTCTCATGTCATTGTGTACATTTTCTTTTGGCCCAAACACTTGTTTCTCTGTTGGTTAATCAGCTATATCATATACAATGTTAATACATCTAATTTTGGTTACTTTATTTTTGAGTTTCAGAATTCCTGTTTAATTATTTTTGTATTTTTAGAAAATGGTGAATTTATTTGTCTTTTCTTTCCTATTCTTGGGCACAATAAATGTTGCTGTTATAAATTTTATGTATGGTAACTTCAATTGTCTATTCCATTTGAGTATGTGTCTATAGTTCTGTTGTTTTTATTCATGCAGAATTGTGTCTTTGTTTTAATAAGCTACAACTTATATTTTCAAAATTGTTTACAGAAAAAAATTAGAATCCAAAGTGATGTTACCTTCCTATGAAGAGATTTTTTTTTGGTCTGGTTATCATGCATATTTCAACACCCCAATATGGGATAACCATGACCCACATTTAGAAATAGAGTTATGCTGAGTTTCAGTTACTGGTTCTATTACTTAAAGCTTGCTCTGTGTTTGGATCACAAGATCTACCTATCTTTTGGGACCTGAACATAAATCTTTAGTGTACTAGTCCATGGAAGCCATTAAAAGTGGGGTTTAGCCTTAGCCATTAAGGGGCATTATCTAGAATCAGTAATGATAAGAGTGAATCCAAGTTGATGGTTTTGCTTGAGAAACTCACCTTTCTAAATTTCTATCTAACTAGTGCCTAGCTTGGTAAATTCACAGTTATCTCATAATTCTTTGACACTTTCAAGCAGATTTTTTCCCTCATACTTTGTCTTGCTTTTTCAAGGTATTAGAGGAAAGGTTATCCTGATTACCATATCCTTCAACTCTACACTTTGATAAATTTTCTTTTTCTTGAAGCCTAGATGTTAATGATGGATGACTGATGCTGTGAGTGTCAATTGAGCCACCTCTTTCCATGTTTTGCAATGTTGGTCACACCTCCCAAGAAAATGTGGGATATTTAACACTGATTGTTTTGGCCTCTGGGTCTTTCTTGAAATTCTGGTAAGAGAATGAATCTCATTTAATATCCTTTGTAAATTTCTCACAATTAAAATTAGACAGTACTTTGTAGATCTTCTTACCTCTAAGACATTTAATTGCGTTTACAAAAAAATTATCTCATTATGTCTAATGTGTTAATAGTTTTATTTTATGTATTAAACTTGATCATCTCTTTCTTGAACTATTTTGTCACATTTTAATGATTTAGAAACTGCACAAGAGAAAAAATTAAATCAAGTATAAACAACAAGTCTTTAGTCTAAATTATTTCTCTATTTTTTAAAGCTGCTTCTCTTTCTGCTAAATATTTACTGAGGATTCATAATTTTAAAGGCATTAATTTCTCTTTCATAAGGAAGTAAATGTAATTTCTAACTTTTGGATAATTTATTGAATCAGCTTTTTCTTACATAATTATACTATTTTAATTCTAGTTACTTGCTTTTTTTTAAAAATAAAGTTTTGATGTTGACGTGTGATTTTTTTAAGGTTCTTTTTAAGCAATTGCATTGCATCTTGAAGGAAGGTCATGAAAGAGACTAGAAATTGAAAGTTAACAACCACATATAGTCATTTCAGAGTATTTGGGGAATGAATTCAAGTTGTTTATTCATTTATTTGTTTACCTGTTACATACTATTTGTTGTAATACAATGAGGATGCTAGCTGGTAATGGTTTTTATGTCAGGTTAGAGTTAAAATAGCCATATTTTATGAACAAGAAAAATATCACATAGTGTTACATGTGTTTTAAGAGAAAACAAAGCTATTATAGATAAAATTTCAATAAACATAACAGTGCATATATCCCTTCAAATTAATGCTTTTGAATTCTTCAAGTATATAGCTAGGAATGGAATTGCTAGATAATATGGTAGGTCTATTTTTAATATTTTGAGAAATTTCTGTGCTATTTTCCATAGGGATTAGATCAGTCTACAATCCCATCAATAGTGTATGAGAAAGAGAACTGAGAACCCAGAAATAAACCCACATGTATATGAACCAGTTTTTCCATGACAAAGGAGTCAAAAACATACTCTGGAATAAGGGTAGCCTCTTCAATAAATGGTCTTGGGAAAATTAGACAACTGCATGCAAAAGAACAAAACTGGATCACTATCTCATACCAAACAATACCATCAACTCAAGATGGATGGAAGAGTTGAATGTAAAACTTGAAATAAAAAAAAAATACATAGAAAAACAGCTCTCCTTCCTGTCTGTGAGCATGCAGATCTTGCTTTAGTCTACTCCTTTCCTAATAATCCTGTCTTTTCTAAATCTAAAAAAAAAAACATATAGAAGAAGACATAGACAAATGTTCATGACATATGTTTTAGTAATATCCTGGGGATTCATCCCCAAAAGCAAGGAAAACAAAAGAGATCAAGAACAGTTGGGACTGTATCAAACTATAAAGCTTCTGAACAGCAAAAGAAAATATAACTGAAACAAAGACAGCATACTGAATGGGAGACTATACTGTACACTATATAGCTGACAAAAGACTGATATCAACAATATATAAAGAACATAAAATTCTGCAAAAATAAAGCAACTAACCCAATTAAAAGTGGGCAAAAGAACTCAAGAGACAATTCTCCAAAGAAGACATTCAAAGTCCAACAAGCAAATGAAAAAATGCTCACTATCACCTCATTAAAGAAATGCCAATGAATGCCACAATGAGACACCAACAAACACCTGTGTGAATGACTTCTATAAAAAAGACAAGATAATAATAAGTTCTGGTAAGGATGTGGAGAAAAAGAAATCCTGCTGGTGGAGTGCAAACTGGTCCAGCCTTCATAGAAAACATTATGTACATTTCTCAAAAGAATAAATATGAATCTGTCATTTAACCCAGTAATCCCACTCTCAAAAACACTAATTCAAAAACACTAATTTGAAAGCAAAGTTATACTCCCATGTTTATTGCAGTACTATTTACTATTGCTAAATTATAGAAATCTTTGAAACACCCTAAAACAGATGAACTCATCAAGAAGATACTATATATATATATATATATATATATACACAAAAGAATACTACTCAGGGATCACAAAAGATTAATGCTTGCTAATTGAGCAACATGGATTGAGATGGAAGGGATAATGCTAAGTGAAATAACTCAGAAAGGAAATGATTAAATTCTGGATGCTGCCGCTTATATGCAGAATATAAAGTAACTAAACATCTTTTTGCTTTAATGATAGTTTCTTTAGCTGTGCAGAGACTTTTTCTTTGATGTCCTCCCATCTCTTTATTTTTGTTTTTGTTGCTGTTGCTCTTGGTCCAGTCCGCAAAGACAACACTGAAGCCAATGTCGTGGAGTAATTTCCCATAAGTTTTTTCTATGTATTACATGGTTTCATGTTTACATTCAAAATTTTAATCCATCTTAACATACTTTTTCTATAGGGTATGAGGCAGTGTTTTCATTTCAATCTTTTTCATATGTGTGCTCAATTTTTTTCAACATCATTTGTTGAAGGAGACTGTACTTTGTCCAGTATATACTCTGAGCTTCTTTATCAGAGAATAACTATCCATATAATTGTAGGTTCATTTATGTTCTCTTAAGTCTATTAAGTTGATCTATTTCTCTTCCTTTATGTGACTATCAGAACTGTCTTTTATTATAGTTAGTCTGTAGCCTATTTTGAAGTCTGGGAGTATGATGCCTCCTTTTTTCCTGATTTTTGCCAGGAATACTTTGGCTGTTTGGGATCTTTGGTGGTTTTATATAAATTTAGTAATGCTATTTCTTTGAATGATATCACTGCTACTTTTCTAAGAATTGTATTGAGTTTACGTATTGTTTTAGGTGAGCTGACCATTTTAACAATGTTAATTCTTCCAACCCATGAGCAAGAAATATTTTTCCTTGTATTTGAATCTTCTTCAGAGAAGTCTGATGTAAGCCTGGTTGAGCAACTTTGTAGGTTATCTCCTTTTCTACTCTATCACTTTCAGCAGTCTTTTTTTTTTTTTTTTTTTTTTTTTTTTTTTTTTTTTTTTTTTTTTTTTTTTTTTTTTTTTTTTTTTTTTTTTTTTTTTTTTTTTTTTTTTTTTTTTTTTTTTTTTTTTTTGTAACTGGGTAGCTTCACCACTATGTGTTTTGCTGTAATTCTCATTACATTTGGGTAACCAGGTGTCATTTCAGTTTCATGGATTTATATATTTAGCTCCTTTCCTAGGTAAATTCTTACATAAGCATTCCATTCCTCTATCTTTATCTGGTTTTTTTTTTTCCTTTCTTTCTGTGATATCATTGTCCTTTGGTTGGATTTCCTAATGAATTAGACAGTTTTCCAACTATTTCTTCATTTTTGTTCTTTATTTTTTATCTCTTTTTTGCTACCTGGGTGCTTTGTACATTATTGTCTTTGCTGTCGCTTATTTGATCACCCTTTTCATATATATTTTGCTTCATAATGTTCTCTAGAATTTTTATCTCATCCATTAACACTTTACATGCTGAATCTGTTATTTTCATATTTAAAACTTCAGCTATTATCTTTTGTTAATAAATTTTATTTCTCATGCCATACATTTGTTTTGTGTTGTGTCTCTTTGACTTCCGGTATCAATTTAACTTTATTTTCTACGTTTTTCTCCATCTTTCTTATTTTCTTTATTATGATAACTTTGAGCTTTCTATTTGAGAGGATATCTTTTTTTTGTCATTTGGATTTGGAAAGCTTTTTCCTCCTTGTGTTATTCTCTTGAGGTCTTAAGTAGTCATGCAGTGTTTCCTATCTACCAATTTCGGTGCTTTAGATAGCCCTATATTATAAACAGTACTGTAGCGATACTTAGAGATTTGAGTTTTCCTATTTTTCCCTGTGGTGGTGCTGTGTTTTATGTGGTTTCAGGATTTTGACTTCTCTTGACTTTCATAGGTTTGAAGACCTGATCTTGCAGCTGTGGTGTATAAGGTGCAAGGGGTGAGGTGGTGGATGGGTTCAACAGAGACTTGGAGGGATCCAGCCACTGCAACAAATGTGCTGGGAGTGTGTGTTGACTTGTATATTTAGCATCACTGATATCTCTCCTCTATGTGTTTCATGAAATATAGCAGTCACTTTAGGTGAGGAAGGGGAACTGGAGCCCATCACACTATCTTTGTTCTTTGCACCAAGGTCCTAGCCTGGGTGTCTCTGCATGCATTTTGCTTCATCAAAGGTATATAACTATACAGTTTAACTGTGTTTTTCCCCAGAGTTGTAACTGGCTTGTAGCATGGCAAAAATGAATCTGTACCTCTGACCATAGCCTCTAGGCATATCTTTTGCGATACATCATGTTCAATGAAGCATGAATATACTTTGTGTCCCTTCTGATGCATTTTGTGCTGGTCTCTAATATCCAACTGGTGTTTCATCTCTTCCCAAGTCCTGGGCTTTCTGGCTGTCATGTTCCAGATTAATTCAGATGATTCCTTAGGGAGCAAAAAGTAAAGTCCTCTGACACTGGTTTGGTCCTGTTTCCTATATAGGTGATTTCATTTCTTTTGGCATTTAAAAGAAAGTCCAAATCAATGTTTACTCCAATATCCCCAAGTCAATTGTCGTAATAATTAACAACAACAGAAAAACAAACAAACAAACAGAAAAAAAAAACAAAAAATGACCAATTCTCCATTCTTCTTTTCATTAGGAAAATAATGCAGTGATAGGGTTTATAGCTGGATTATTTTTATTTCAGTGAAAAATCTATATACTGCATACATATCTCTATTTTTCTGATATATATATTTAAATGCCATGCTATTTTAACTGTCACAAGTTTAATAAAATATTTTGACATCTGAGAGGACTAAATACATAGTGATATCATTTGTTCAAATAGTCTTGCTTTGTTTTCTTATAGAATTGAAATTTGATTTGATTTCTGATTTCAAAAACTGTTTCTACTTTTATTTATAAGATGGTGAACTTTTGAATTAATACAAGTAATAATAGGTTATATATGAGCTCTTTAGGAATTTGATATTTACTTTACCCATTGTAGAGTGCTTTATATCTCTTCAAATCAACAAAGAAAACTTTAAAATGCTACTAAAAGAGATAGAAGAAGACACAAGGAAATGGAAAGACATTCCTTGCTCATGGATGGGAAGAATTAACATCAGCAAAATGGCCATCCTACCAAAAGCAATCTACAGATTCAATGCAATTCCATTAAAAATTCCAATGACATTCTTTAAAGAGATAGAACAAAAATTACAAAAATTCATATGGAATAACAAAAGACCTCAAATATCAAAAAACCTCCTCTCCAAAAAAAGAGAGAATGGAGGACTAACTATTCCAGACTTCAAGCTATACTACAAAGCCATAATACTTAAAACGGCTTGGTACTGGTACAACAACCGAC